>JABASC010003452.1:0-14135 GCA_019776185.1 Plutomurus gul
TACAAATACGTCATCCGTGTTCATATAATATTCTTACTTTCTCGTTTATTTTTGTGGAAAATGGACATTTATGGATGAGATTTTTACATTGCACACGTTTTATATTATTACGACTGACGACGATACTGTTTAAAAACATTTGACAAGATCGTGACATTTATAATACATTGGTTAATTAATAATACCACTTAAAAATGAATGTGTACATAAATCCTATGATTTACAGCAATTTTATTTGCCATTGACTATTGTAAATATTTGTAACTAATTGTAAGTAACATTTGCGTAGACATCAGCGAGAAACAGAATGAATTCTTAGATTGTACATACAGCTCAAAATTACATAAAGTGAACGCTCAACTCTGTATTATTCGCTTCCGTTCAAAGTATTCACTTTTTGGTGCTTTTTGGTGTTATTATTATATCCTAGAGGCTAAAATAGAATTCTTTGTTAATAAAATGTGTTATGTGATATTCAAGTGAGCAAATTAGTCAAAATACAGATGAGTAGCTGAAAAGCAATTAATTTATTCTTTGTAGCTATTTGTATTCGATGATCATTATATTCTTACAACGTAATTGGTTTGTCAGTTCTGAAAAGAGTACGGCCAGTAAATAAAAGTTGATTGATTGACTATGTACGAACGATGATTGCTTTCTTATTCAAAAGAAACGAGAGGCATAAATTCAGCGTGAAATTTAAAAAAATGTTTTTCATTCCTTGCATATGTACATTTTTAACAATGGAAAGGGTAATCAAACCATATAAAATTTCGAGTTAACGTTATTCATCATGTGCATTGTACAATTTATGGAATTATTGCTAGAGATAATGTTTCATGCAACGAAAATACGTCATATTGTAAATGCGTATACAGCGACAATACCTTGTTGCGACGTTCAATCTCTCGTGAAAGGTCACCTCTGCAGTGCACCATTAATGTAAATATTCCTGGAATCATAAATGTAATGTCAAATGTCAGCATTTAATGATAGACACGGCAAGGCATATACATTTCAGGTTGCATAAAAGCTACGAATCTTTGTTTTTTCATTTTTGTCCTTAAATATTTACTTTGCGTGCATCCCAAGCGAACTTTGTTTTAAGATCATGTGCATTGTGCATGTTTCTTTCGCTGTGTTATGCTGAAACCTGAGCTGGATACTGACGACAGCCTAAACATATATTGAATTACCATTGATAACAGACAACCGCCTTTGTTTCAAGTTTCCAAATTGGGTTTTAGTATGATGCATTATTGCACACTTATTTACAAAGTGAAATATTCTTCGTGCCAGCAAGAAGAATGCTCACAAAATAATATAAAGATTCGGAGATTGCTTCGGAGTCCTAATGGGACTATTATTATGTTACAGTGCATGACTTCCTTTATATTATTAAAAAAAATTATTGAACCCGTTTGCCAATACAATAGAAATGTACATAATATACTATAGTACTTATAGACCTTATGGGGTATCAGTTCTACAATGGGGGGCACCTCTGGATGGCTGTCCCACCCGTGAATTGGGCACACCAAAAATACCCAGAGCATTTACGGTAATATTTTCCGTAGAATTCCATGTCCATGTTATCCTGTAAATATTTTCAGGCTCTACTCAGAATCTGTATGAGATGAACAGGAGGAGCACTATTGTCACTAGGAATGTTTGAAAGCTTATTGTCCTCTAAAAGGTTGAACAATGAGAATAAATTGATAATGGATCCTTGTCAAAATCGCTTCTGTAATAGTGCTTTCACATTTTCCACTAAATATAGACAATTTACGTAGTGATGAATTGCCTTTGGTGCGGTATCTCAGCGGCAGCCATCATGTACTTACATTATACAGAGAGAGATCCTTAGAGGATGATGAGGAAAAAGGTTGTTGAGTGGAGGCAAGTGAAAGAATTGTGAAAGGCGACAAGATGACAGGCACAAATCATGTAAGCAAGGCGGAAGGGGAAAATCCGGTGCTTTCTCCTGCTTTCTCCTACTTTCAGGTTAGTTACCTATGGCCTCATTAACCGATCTCTGCATCCTGTTGCTCTGCTCTGCTACGCACTTCGTCTCCTTTGCATCATCATCGGTGACACCGGAGCCACTGCGCGTCTCCAACCCATGATGTTTACATCGTTGACTAAATGGACGATCGAGCTCCTGTGTGCACACATAACTGATGTTCTTCATCAGAATGAGCAAAAAGTAGCCTCGACCAGCACAGGCTCTAAAATATGTTGCCATGAGAAACTGCCCGGGATAGTCAACAGAAAGCACGACTACAGCCTCTAAAGAAATCAGATAGCAATAAAAACCAGAGAAAACATTCCCTCGAATACTTTCTCTTTTGCTGTGCTTCACGTTCTTGCATGTCTTTTCTCGCTAAGCACTTGTATTCCATCTGTGTGTTATAATTTTCCAGGGATCATGTTTTTCCCTCGTGGAGTAGTTCTCACTGTGACTCCTGTCTTGCTTTTAATGTCTTGTTTAGTGTGCATTATGACTCCTCCTCCATACAAAATTCCATCCGGCTGAATACATTACTAGGCTTCTTCAATCTGTATTCGTCTGTTTCTTCAGGTTTCCTGTCTATGTACTTACTTTTAGGTGGACACAATTTGTGTACAGAAACAAACATTCACACAAATCCCTACATAAATGTAAAAGAGAGCTATCGAGACTATAAAAGGCGGAACAATTCAGAGCCGGAAAGAACTATATATCTATATAACTATTTATTGTTTACAATGCTATACTGTAATTATGTGATGATACTTTACTAATATTTGGTCGCAGCTCCAAAATGAGAACGAGGCAAAACAGCAGGTATTCAAAGCCCGGCCGGTCGTGTGAGCTAACTCCACCGAAGGACAGAATCTGCAGTTGTCACCGTCCAACATGCACAGGGTTCAAACATTTAGCAGCAACAGCTGCCATTCACACACCGTGTTAAATAAGTTATCTTCATATCATCGTATGAATTTAGATCGGTGTGTTGAATGTGAGGACTGGACTCGGGTCGTCCTTGCGCTGGATGCTTTGAAGAACAAAAAAAATCCTCATTCTGTACACAATTGTTTACCCGGTCATTGAAAATTAATGAAATAATTAGTTTTCTGTCCACAGTTTCCAAGTAGGGAGCACGATCATGAAAAATTAGCACAATGACAATAATAATAATAATATATGTTGCTTCCACTCTAAAACTGCTTTCTCTCGCACTCCTTGACTTACACAATTCTGGACGCTTCAATTCAATTTATTCGACTCAATGCCTTCATTCGTTCAATTCCTTGCACATCAATGCTTCAGTGCCTGAATTGTTGTCTTGTTGTTCAAAGCTTTTACGATGTTGACAATTTGATAATTTGGAAATGAATGGCGAGATAATGATATGTTATGATATATGATAATGTAAGCCAATTCAATGCGAAATAGCTTCCCACTTCTAAATTCAGCTATAAATTAAAAGAAAAGTACATAATAATACGATGATTGGAGAAGGAAAATGAAATGAACAAACGAACTAATCATATGTAACAATATAATCACTAAACAAATAACCCACCAGTATCTTCACATGAAAGTGTTTACATTCAATAACTATATAGTACTGTCTTTTGGCAATTACATGTAAAATGTAACAGTCGTCATCTAATAATTGATTTTACCCTTGTGTATAAGTATTCTGAATATGAAATAATTGAAAACAAAAAAAACTTTAATAAAGATTACGTAAACGAACCACAAAAGGAGAATGAAATCTCTTTCAAATACAGTAAATAGGATGAATCTGCGATGGATTTTTCATGGGCCTTTCTTCAAAGAATTCACTAACAATAAGGGTGATATTGATATTTACTATGGAGCGCCATATTATAACATCCAGTATATTTATATTTGTATATCCAATGCTATGAAATGTTATTATACAGGGCGTTTCAATGATTGATTCAAGCGTTTGAAAAATTATAGCGTGCGAACGAATGAACAGAATGTAATCTTTAATAGATCATTTTGAAGCTAAAGATATAGAAGGAAGATTGGCTATCTTCAAAAATTATTTCAGGCTGACGATTTTCGTCCACAGGTCGTTGAAAAAATTTTACAAAATTTAACATGCAAAAAGGGTATACCGAGTTGCGTAGTTACAAATACCAATCGTATGGCAACAGTTCAAGATAATCAGAAACTAACTACAAAGGTGACCAAATTGAAAATTATTTTGAAACTTTAAGCTACGTGCAACTTTTTTACTCGCATTGAGTTAAATAAAGTGAAAATCACTTTTAACCAGTGGAAAAGGCAAACTTTGAAATGTTTTAGATTTTCAATCAAAAATTATTCCTTAACTATGAGATTGACACCATAATTGTTTGCTTTCCCCACAAAGAAAATAGTCCACTCTACACGAAACTGTTAAAAATGTTTATTTTTATCACATCAAACATTTATTAATCATTTCGAAAAATGCAATAGAAATAGGAATTTCATGAATTTCAGCTGTTTTAAGTGTTTCACACTAACATGGCTGAATAAGCACACATGCATAATTACATGATTTTCCGTGCAGGTTCAGTCTGGGATTTCATATTTGCGGTAAGACAACTTATGAGACATGAAAACATCGTTCTCAGCAATGAGCACACAGTAAAAATCATAATATGCCGCTTGAGTAAATAAAATTGGCTTCTGCTGTCTTATTAAAATTTCAGCTGCGCTACTTCTGAAAAGCCTTTTGCCAGTTATTTTTAAAATGATATGTTTTATGGTGGTGAATTATTTTGAACGAATAGAGAATATTGGATTTTGCATAATTTTTTATTAATACATCACATTAACAAACATCACGTAATACTTGCATTTCATATCATGTACTCACACGAGTAGCCGTCCAGTAAATCTCAATCCATAAACAACATCCATATATTTTAACGATAATATAATTTCTCCTGTAGAGAATAAATACATTGATTGAATAAATGTGATGGTGGCCTTCCACCCAACACCAATAAACTACCTACACAATACATAAATACAACAACAACAATCTCTTTGAACGCCAGAGCATAACAGCAGCATATGTACCCTGTTAACATTGAGAGAAAACATATATCAAACATTACAACAAAGGAACTCACACATTAATCTAGCGACAAGAAAAATTCGGACCACTGATCTTAATCTCATCAAACTTCTTTAATTTTTTGTGCTGGAATTCAGTGGGAACGCGAATTTAAACATATCTAATAAGCGAATAGCAGCATCCCATTAAATAAAATGTAAATGTAATATAATAATAACTAGAGCTTCGGACATGTGCCTACATCATATAACAATGAGTTAATTTTGTGTTTAATAAGAGGGGATGATGTTGGTATTATTGTAATGAACAGTTTTTGACTAAATTGAGTAATGTGCAGCAATTTAGAGAAAGTGGAATTAAGTTAATGGAAATCGAAATTAGTAAAGTCAATGTAACTAGGGTCATGGAAATATGCTCGCTTGTTTACTGTCTCCATCACCTTTTCTCCAACTTTCTCCACCTTTCTCCATCTCGCCTCGCCACAACTCTGTCCTCAAATCAAATGATTTACTACAACTTTCTCCATTTGCTTCACTCCATCTATACTCGTCCCAACTTTAGAATTATTTGGTCCAACTCCAATAATGATCCCAAATAAATTATGAACGGAGATAGTGGATTATCCTCCTCCTCCCTATGCAGCACGCAGTTCGGCCAACACAAGTTGTAAGCAGGTTGCACAATGACGGTCGTCAAATCCAACCCTCAAAACACGAGTTAACACTCATTAATAATAATCACTCGTATTTTACATTGGACATCAATACAATAATAATTAATCACTCATATTAGTGAAATTGTTACAATTGAAACATCAATACAAATACCATTCAACTAATTAATTGTAAACATTTATATAAGTAAATATGTAGTCATCCTTTCATGAAGAACCCTCGGTGTTATTTTCCACGTAAAGAAATTTACTTCAAATTACCAAGATGTTATACGTTCTTTGTTCTTATTCCGTTAGTTAGCAATTAGAACACTAAATACGTACACGAACAACATACAGATTGTTTTCATGACTAATCGTCAAATAAAGACCACAACATTGTGACAAGATATTTTTTAAAGTTTTCTACATTCCGACTAACGAGAGTAGGCGGTGGTAATAGCCTATAATGTGTTCTACAACAAACAGCAGTAATTATGATATGAAAAGGTGATGATGAGAAAAGAATATGTAAAGACTGCACTTTTTTGATCATTGTAATGTCAAACAGTTAACAATGTTTTATCCAATATTGTAGGAATTTCTGGTTGGCGTATAAATGTAATCAAAAGTGGTTCATTTTGACGAAAATATTGCAATACATTCTGACCATCTTGAAAAAATGTTCATCTTTTACGATTGTTGTGAAGCAATTGCAGAATTTTAGTCATGTCACACATTTGAATGCATTAGAAAACTAGTGAAAGAATATCGTATTTATTAGTGGGCAACAAGTATGGCTTTTTACATGGAAATAAAGTATCTCATTGAGTTTTTTTTAGAATAGTGAGAGAGACAGTTGGGGCAGTACGATAATTTTATCTGAGGAGGGTACTGTAGTAGATTGTATATAATATAATGTGCAGCAAGCGTAGACTGGACCGGAAAGTTTATGTCAGTAAAAATCCTTAAATTTAATTGGTAGCAACCCGAGAGTTCCACTAGAAATTAATAACCCTGGGTCATAATTAGATTTAAAAACATAACATGGCCCATTTGTGTGAAAGTGGCAGACGCTGTTTTTTTATCTTGAGATCCTACTTTGGTGAGACAAACTTTTCCTCTGTGTCCATCGTGGCTTTTTAATGCGATTCTTCATACACTGCATCCTTTTTTGAGTATTGAAAATAGTTTTTTACCTTTCTGTCAAGAAAAATGGCTGGTAATCAACAGTTTTTAGAGATTTATCTTTTGGAAAATAGTATTTTCAGCCTTTCCGTTTCAAGCTTCAGATTTGGCCCGGGTTTTATTTTCCTTTTTGGACATATTACAACAGGATGTATATATTTGTATCAATATTTAGTACCAATATACATATGTATAAGTAGATAGAAGGACTCATTCACTAGACTGTGCTTCCCATTTCACACTTTCCCTTATAAAACTTTCTAAAAGTCGGCCATTACTATAGCGGGCTCATCTGCTTATAATTTACCAGTAGCCAATTAAGCCAAGAACACCAATCAAAACAAACATAAGCTTTTTTACACGCAGACAGACAGCCCTTAAAAGTCAGTCAACTTTTGGGACTTTGCAATAATTTCATTAAATTCAGAACTTACCACATTTTTTAGGCATAACATAATCAAGGCTGTCCGTCCCTAACGCGGAAGAGTATTTCTACCTGTGCAATTAAATAATTGAATCGATACAAAGAGAACATAGCAAAAATCTGAATGATTCGATTCCGTTTAATAAATCTATTTATTATTCTTTCCATAAAGCCACTATAAAAAAGAGTATTCCCCGTGGTGTCTGTCTAAATTGGGTGCACCCTGTATTATGTACAAATGTGTGAGAGGTCCTCCTCTGGTTTCGTTGATTTTTCTAGTGGGAAACTTGTACGCAAGATGCGATATAATATTTTCGGCGAAGGGATTGCGTTCTCTCAAATTTGTATCTGTGAAGCCGAATCGTTGTTTAAGCAAAATGAATGACGAAAAACACCAGCAGAAGTTTGTTGGGGTGGGGGCGAATATCAAGTTGTTTGATATTAGTCTTTACATCTAGCATGCATTTTACCAACTATAATGATGTACATATATTACACAAAGATATACAAGAAGTCAACCCCAGACTTAAAGTATTTAAAGAACACTACGTATTGGATAAGGGGGCATTTCTACACAATTATACTACTTCTACTTGATCTTTTTATTGGAGGATGGGTGGTCTACTGGAATTCTGTGTAAACATTCTGCCGGAGCAACAATAATTTCACCATTGAGATGAGATTCACTTACGTGACCGCCTACTTCTTGGGCCCCTTTTTCCCCTTTCTCTCGTTCAAAGTACTCTTGTCCGCTTGAGCGCCCCTGTAAGTCGCCGCCTCGAATAATTTGGGCATTTTGGCCTTTATCGGCTCAGTAATAACTTCTTCCTCTGGACTGTAGGTGGCTTTAGAGATAGAATGGACCAGGGCCGTTGACACGTCCAGCGACGAATTCCTCTCCTCACTGCTGTCCCTACTGCTCGGTGTGGCCGGTGCTTCCTGCTGTTTCTTGTCCGCCAGTTTGCACACTCGTTTCTTTGCATTCTTCTCGTTCTGTGGCTTTGCTCTTTTCAACGCCCCAGTCACCTTCTGATTTGAGCGCCCTTTAGCTCCCTTGCCAGCAGCCACGGCTATTTTTTCCTTCTTGGGCCTTCCTCTGCCACGGGGCTTCTTCCGATCCTCCTCCTCATCATTCAAGTCCACCTCTAAGATGTCGTCATCGTCATCTTTATCGCCATACTCTTCCTCATCTTCCTGCTCGTTGCTCTCATCCGAGTCATCAGAGTCCTGCATCGGTGAGAACCGACGTCTTGCTGCTGGGCAACTGGACATCTTGGTGGTGGGTCGAGAACGCTCTTTTGACCCAGTGCGAGTTCCCTTGCCCGTCTTCTTCCTGTTGTTGCTGGTGGTCGAAGATGTCGACGCCAAGTGCTCATCCTCATCATCACTTGATTTTGAAGTCTTGCTGGCTCCATTTTGATTGTTCCTCATGGCGCTGGCTGCGTCCTTTTTAGCCAGCTTTCCTGCCGTTGACGAATCTCCAATTCGCTCAAATGATCTGATTTTAATAAAGTTTTTATTTAACAGAAAGTTAAATTCTGCCGCTTTTTTCAGCGCACAAGCTTCCATCCATGCCCTTATTTTCCATGTTAAAAAGATAGATAGAGGGGGTTTAAAACTTTGCGCATATCAAAAGGAAATTGAAATTGCGTTCATGAGAAGATTTCAAAATTACTTTCTCAATATGAATATTAATTGAAAAAAAAGAATGATAAAAAATATTTGTACTCAGGTGTGCAGTATAATTTGCAACATATTAGCATGCATTATATTGCTGCGATTGAATCTGTGTGTATTTATTTGTGATTATGAATTGTAACTGGGAAAGCTTGTTTGCTGTTAAAAGCAACCACAGAGAGGATGAGCTCTCAATTAAAAACTGGTTTGTTACCCAGTATTCCTCACGAAACTTTTGGACAAACTCGCGGTGAATGTCGATGGATTTGACGTGGTTAGATAAGGTGTGCTGCTTGCCGTGAGAGAGCTGGATGCATTCGTGTCGTAAAAGGTGGACGCTGACCAGAACGTGTTGCTCGAAGGTGTCCTGATCTGTTAAATTCAACGTGGTTTTTATAGTTTAACAAGTGATCTTGATATTTAGATTACAGATGATTTAATTTTACAAATTTCGTTGGCCTTGAGCAGTTTAATACATTAATGAAGATGGCGTTTAACATAATATAGATATTCATAATATTAATTTTTTTTACCGGCTCGATATCCGGCAAACTCTCCGAATCTGAGTCAGGGTCACTGGGAGCCTCGATAACCTCCACAACCTTCTTCTTCCGAGCCATTCTCTCCAATTAGAACGCTTTGCAACCGTACAACGAACCTACGCAATAAAAATTGACACGGAATTACAAACGAGTCCACAAAATGTTCCTGAACACTGAACGCAGACATGAAAGGAAAAGTGGATCTTTAATTTCACATTTGAGAATATACTTTTCTGTAGATGTAAAAATCAGCAGTAATTTGACTGCAAAGCTACCACAATACTTCTGGAGCACAAAATAATGAGGTATATTTTGAATAAAAAACGTACTTATCTTTAGTAGAATGCCAAAAAAATCTACGAATAGCACATACAAAGAAATTGTCATTACCTTTGTTGCTGCAGGACAGTTATTAGTTGTTGATGAGAAATTTTAATTTGCAAAGATTTGAGAACAAGCTGAATATTTCAATAGAGTTGACAGGCTAGTCTGAACTGTACAGTGAGTAACAGTCAGTGAGCAAGGGACTTGCTGCAAACAGTGAAGATGTTTCAGTGGTCCCGGTCGTGCGTGAGAGAGCAATTTGTTGTTTCGGAGGGGAGGATGCACAAATGAACGCTGACACCTGATTCAGTCACCGATTGCAAAATGCACATTTGTCCTGGATGTCATCCGATTTGTATCTATTTGCACAGCGGAGATTTAGAGACTTGTTTTCTCATTGTCAGACTGCTGGGTGCAGGGATACAGACACCACAGGTGACACAACCCTCTTTATTATAGGACGCGTACAGGGTGACCAAAATGTCTGTATCGATTTTCCCTCCAAGAGGTACGCGCAGCAGTGAAATAAACATTCGCATAAAAATAAAGACAGTCACTTGTTGTTCCACCTCCCTCTCTTTACTATGCTAAACCATGTCGAGTGTATTCAAAGAGGCAATAGGAGAAAGTGGATGATGTGGAGAAATCTTGTGTTCGCTCTATTGGAACAACACCTTGGAGCTGATGCACTGTTTGAGACAAATCAGAATTATGGACAGTAGCCTTAGCTTGTTATTAGCATTGGGTAGCTTCGTGTAGTTCTTCCAATCATGTAGACATACACACACAAGCTGCATGCTATAGAACCAGGAGTTATTTCCTGGAATTGGCTGTCAGTCCACGGCGCATGTTGTTCATCCTTTTTATCGATTTTCCAGAGAGATCAGCGGACGCACTAAAGATTACTAGAAGGAGCGAACCGTTGGCTGAAAAACCACCGATGGTAACAACTGAAACCAGTGAGTGAGTGATGAATTCTTGATAATAAAAGCTCACAGAGAGAGAGAGAGAGAGAGAGAGAGAGTAGCGCAACAGTACGCAATCTCCCTACCATTATCGACTGGGAATCTGTCTAGTTATTACTTGCTGCTTGCTTGTCTGATATCATTTACGTGATTCTGACAACAACAAATTCGGATTCAATTCAAAATATTTGACTTGTGTATAGGAGCTATTAATATCAATATTATCCATTTGTTCTATGCACGCAAAGTTCTGCTATTTATTTTGCAAAGGATTCCGTGCTCTGCGTTGATCGAATGATGATGAGTTCCATATAATATTTTCTTGTCGAGCGCGCCTACACTACGTCCACTTGGATATATACAAAAAGTATCCCGTGCATTAAGGGAATTTATGGTTTACTTTTGGGTGATAATACTTATGAGTGGACATAGATCACTTTCTACGCAGTTAATCATGAACAATTCTCATCGTTCTGCGACTACGCCAACTCATTTAGCGACGTAATTACTTGCTATCATTACAAGGATACATAGATTTTATGCCTTTGTGCATGAAATGCGTCATAGCAGTTCCTATATTGATGCCTCATACGCCATCAATTTGTTCCCTTTGTAAATCTTCAATGGTAATAGCACAGTCATTGTGATCACACATGTAAATACGTACTTAACAGAATCCAGGGTTTTCTGTAGATTATTGTAAAAGCCTTTCTTTTATGAATAGTATTTACATACGATATAAGATATATACACTTTGTGGTTGCATCTGAAAATGATGGCGACTGACGACCCGAATGCATTGCATACACACAGATGCTATCAGAAAAGCTATAAAGACAAGCGGTGAAAGTCGGAGAAAGTACGTCTCATTCGTTCTGTAGACGAGAATATGGAATTTATTTTCTGTAATTTGATAATTTGTAAAAATATTAAATATAAATTGTTGGAATTTATTTTCGTGTGCTTACTGTATGCCCACTATTTACCTGTACATTGTACTTGTAAGTATGCCTCCATATTTGAGCCTACGCGGCAACAAAGTGAGTACATAGGGATTTATTTGTAAGTATGCATTTTAGAACCCCTCGGGTGGCTTCCTTCGTAAAAATTGTATTGGATTTTTCTGAGAATTTAATTATGATTCTCCAAAAAAAGGAACGGATCCGCAATCGTCTGCCGGAAATTGATATTGATTTTTCGCCAATATTCTTCAAATCCCTTCTGCGAATTGAATCATTCATTCAATACGGAATACATTTTCTTACAAGGATCAAATTTATAACGGAATTCACGAGCTGGTGAATGAAAGCAAACGAAGTTCACTGATGCATTCCCATGCACATAAGCTGGGCCATTGCAGGTATGCTGTGTGCACCTATTGTAACATGATATGTGAATATAAGAAGCTAACATTTGTTCATTTGTACGAATGTTAGCTTGTCCGTCTTATATTCAGATTCCATTTTGATTCTGTTAAATGCACAACCTTGTAAAGGAATAGCTAACAATAAGAAACAATAGCATTGAACATGGCTTCGTATGATTACCACTATATTCACACAGAGTACAAAGAAAATCAAGACGTGTTTTGATCTACCTTTGCTATATGAGTGGTTGAAGGTTAAAGTTCAGAAGTTCGTGCATCTGCTCAGTAGATTTAAATGTGTAGAAACACTTTGTCTGCCTGAAGCAGAGCTTGTCGTAAACTACTGAAAGTATGGTACTAAAATGTACTACTCCCTGTGAATCGACTAACAATAAATCTGAGGAAATTATATGGCAAGAAGGAATAAATGTTACAACAAATGAGTGAATAGATAAATGCATGCAGACTGTAGCAAATTTGTGACTGTAACTTATTCATATTTCCAGGCGATTTCTGCAAAGAATTTTTGAATGTCAAAGTAGGAATTAATTCTTCAAATAGGAGATTCATGTTTTCCTACAACCGATTGAAGACCATCCGATATTTATTATTACCGAAAATAATGAATTTTTAAATATACATTTTAATTACAAAATAGTAAAATTAACGTTTAATTAGTGTTAGGAGTCGTCTCCGTTATCAACAGCGGGAAGAAGTAGTGAAAGGCCAGCGAAGAGAAACATCATAATGATTGATGTGGGGATTGCCATGAGACCGACGCTGACGAGACTGACGGGAAGAAGGACGTAATAATTCATGTAAAATTCGTAGTCGTCCCCGTCCACTCCAATCTCTTCCAGCATATCGGATTTAATGGGTGGAGACAGTGCGATCGTATCTGTCACATTCATATCCAGCACTGGAGATTTCACAAGAAGAAAACTCGAACAATAGCTGACTAGAAGGCTGTACCATAAAATAGCTATTCCAACATGTCTTAACCTTGTAGAAAACATTGTGCGGATAAAAAGCTAAGAATTTCGGTGAACTTTAAAGGAAAAAAATTAGACTGGAACTTCCACACGAATTTCTACCAAAGATTTGAACACCATTCACGAATGGCGCACTTGGATTACTTATTTCTTGGGAAAAACAACTTATTTTTGCCACACATTAATTGTACACAGTATAGATTATATGACGATTATCAAAAAATTTTCCTATTGTAGTGCTTAAAAGGGAGTTAAAAATTTGTGTTTTGATGTATCTCTACTGGCATACTGACGGGAGGATCTCTAGAGAGTCCTGATTATACCTCCAACTGGTCCATGTAACTGGATTATATAACAGTATAATAATATTCTATTGCCCCCAACCATTCAATTATCATCTGCTAGGCCTGTTAATTATTAGTAATACATGTACACGCATCAAACGAATAATGCTTATACACATTTCAATGATAGTGTACACTACAAATTAGCACGCATAAGGTCTCATGTAATGCTAATTCGCTGTAAAACAACGTTGTAAACTTCCATCATTTCATGCTACACTACAGATAAAATCTGCAATACCTCACAAAAATATTGTCATCCTTTTACAAACAGTCAATAGTTCGTTCAACAATTCGTGCTATGTATTTAGCAGAGTAGTAGATTTTTTATCGGAAGTTTTTTAACCACTTTTAAGCAGTAACACTAACAAATTGAACTCTTACACGGTTTACCTTACAAATCGGCAATCCTTGCTTTTCAATGACCCTTTTCAGCAAACATTTAACTGTATTACAGTAGATAGCATTGGGTCTCATTTAATATGTCCCTAAAATATATACTGTGTCCTGTGTCCCTAGAATAATATAAATAATAATAATAGAACTCGTCCATACCAAAATAATATACATTGTC
>JABASC010003453.1:0-14135 GCA_019776185.1 Plutomurus gul
GGGGGGGGGGTGAAAAAATAGACTTTTTTGATGACGTAATAAAAGTATATAAGTAATAGCATATAATATATGCTATTTAAATGCATGTGATCAGAAATTAACATGCAGAAATTCATAAGAACGCATTCAAATAACATTGACTAAACATGATTGGTGGTTTACACCACTCCGAGTTAGCTTTTCCACAACTATTTTGCACTTTTGGTTGGATTAAGGCTAATTTTTTAGACCTCATCTTTAGCTTTGGCTGTAAATAATAATTTAATAATGCATAATTTAAGCATTTTGGACACCTCCTCCTCAACGGCGCTAAATATTGAGTGCATTCCATACCATGTGCATACAGATTACAGATACACAACACATATGCATAGTGCATATCAATTTTACCTTGCTTAAAAGTCTACTTAAGTGTGTCTGTTTGTGACACTTCAATTCTCCTACTTTATATTTGCTTGTACAAACTACTAAAATATTGTTGTAATATAAAAAATTGTTAGCGTTCCAAAGTTTGCATTTCCAAATTGCACAAGTCTCCCAGTATTACCATTGGCGCTCCCTATTGACGCATGCAGCGTGGTTTTGATTGGGTGGTCTATAAGTTGTCCTTCACTCTTTCAGTTTCATCTGTATTCTGTGGTCATGTGCTAGTGCCACAAATTCTTTTGGACTTTGAACGCAGCGAGCGCACGCAGTCAGCACTCAGCACTAACACACTCACTACATGTCACTTGGCTGAGCTGTTCTCTGGCCACGGCCTCTCTCTTTTAATCGTCATTGTCAGTCAGAGGAAGGTCAGGTATGTTTCATATCTGCATTTTCTACAACATTTAAAAAAATTTAATTATGTGATCAACGCTTAGATTGTAAATTTTCAAAAACCAAATAGCAAAAGTGGTGGAGTTCGAAGCTTGAATTTTGAATATATTTGAAGTTGTAAAAAAAATTAGTGAAACATTATCTTAATTAAATTATAATTATTCATTATTGCAATTGCAATATTAAGATAATCTTGTTTGGCATTCGAATGTCCTAATATTTATGTGAGTGTATGTGTGATGCAACAGTCTCATCGGTTGCACGGCTGCACATTTTTGCGTATTTAACTGATGTTCGAATTTTGTCGAATTCAAAAAATTACCACGTGATTTTGAATTTACTATGCAGATTTAGTATATTAAGGCAAATTTAATATTCTGTTTTCTAAATTTGTAGTGAATTAAGATCAGTCCTGTGCTTTAAAATTGGTTAATCAAATTTTCAACTTACTCCAAAGAATTACCTCCACAAATACTACATTATTCAGTAAGCATTATCTGGACAAACGAAATCGGTATATAATTCAACTGCCACCTCTCGCCTATGGTCCATTTCCTCTTTGTCTTCCCGAAATTCATCAACTTTTTTGGTTATTCTTCATACAACACAGTACACAAATTTTAAAATGAAGTTTTGGACATCGGAGTACATATTTGAGTAAGGATATACCATTAATTATTACAAATCATGCTAGCAACATGCATACTATAAAAATATTTGTGTTAATGGTAAATTTCTCAATGTAGTCTGGAAATTAAAGATTGCTAACAGTATTTATTTATGTATCAAGTCATCCGTGGGAGAAAGTAGCCCAGGCAGCATGGAGAAAATATCCGAATCCCATGACCCCGTCGGTGACTGCAATTGACGTTTTGGACCGAAGAGTTGAAAGTGGTGTTTTATACACACAACGTCTTATAAGCTCTATATGGGGTATTTTGATGGAACCATAATTTTTTAGATGTATTATAATTTAAATGCATGCAATAATAGGTCGTGAATTACAAGTCGTAATAAGCATACATTTATTGTTTATTCGTAGGTATGCCATATTGGGTCCAAAGTGTAAGTTGGCTTTCAGCACCGAAACAGCTACTTGAAGTACAGGCTAAAAATGCAATTTATAAATTATGCGTTGTTTTATCCCTGCGATTTGATTTGTTTTACCAAACAATGGAATGATTTAAGACCTTAAAATTTGTATTGTCAGTAGGTTGCATTCTTGCATCCGAGAACTCATTAATACCAGAAATGCACAATACAGTAATATTTGATCGTTTGTAAAATAGTGGTGTGATTTTATGTTAGTGTGTTGTAACTGCATTGCACATTTTTTACGCATGGGTATGAATAGTATACTGAAGTTGAAAGTCAAACACATTTGGTTAACTTATTGTTAAACATTTTCAGCCTGATGCTTATATTCTCATTAATTAAATAAATTAAAACTATTATGATTACTGTATCAGTAACTCTTTATTTTCAGATAATGGGATCTCCTAGTGTCATGTATGCCAATGAGAAATCAGAAGTTGATCCTGCTCAGCAGACGATGACGCTAAAAACACGAAATGTACGCCACAGATGAGTACAGGATGTTAAAATTATTTTTAAAAAACTATTAAGATCATCACTGATGTGTTAATTATGTTGTTTTCAGATAACGTTCTGCAAATACATAGCTGTTGACGAAACGCTTGTATACCAACCTCATCCAGAACTACCCAATAAAACATTACTTAAACAAGAAGCAGTAGTATTAGTTCAAGGCGTTCCACTTAGCAGTTATATGGAAACTATGTTGACTAGTACAATATCCACCAATGCTGGCAAGGTATGACTTTTCCTCTTGGTATGGGTGAATTTGTAATGGGGATAAATGGTGTAAACTCCGAAATGACCACAGTTACCAATGTTGATGGAGTTCTTTTTCTTCCCTTATTGTACCGGGATTTGTAGTCGGTCATTGTGAAAATATGTAATATACATAGTTATAGTTAATGTCTTCAAGTCGTTTTTAATATTAATATTGATAACTAATGTTTTGTGGTTTTAGGGCCGGTTGGCAATGGAATGGGTTTTAACTCGTCTTAATAATGAAATAAAGGATTTACAAACAACAGCAGTAAAGAACACTGATGAGTTCCTTCATCAAACGAAAAAGTCCATTGATGACATCACAGTTACGGCTAAAAAATCAATGGATGACCTTTCATCTGTTGCCAAAAAGTCAATCGACGAGATTCAACTGAAATTGCCAGCAGCACCACCAACGCCGCCAACCATTCCAAAACTATAATACAAAATATTAGAACGACTAAATTCTGTTAAAATTTACGATTTCAATTGGTCACTCAAACACTAACAAGAAGGGAATCAATTACCAATGTATATAAAAATGTAATTCAAAATTTAAATATGACTTGTGCATTCAACGCTAGGATAGTGCGAAAGGTAAACTGATCATACAAATGAAGAGGGAAGACGTGTGGGCTATCGTTTGTACACATTAAAACAACCATTCCCAAAGCACTGGCAAATTGTTCTCCATTTATTTAGTTCTAAGAAATCAATATTTTTCACACGTACATTGAGATTTGTACACGTACACAACGATGTAATAATATTACCCATGCCTATAAGCTAAGGTATTGTGTTTTGCACAATTGGCTATTATAGTTGCGTTTTCTCCAATCCTCACAATAAGAATATTTGTTAAAGGTTAACTTGTATCTTACAAGTCAAGTAGCATCAGTTTTTCGTACTTAGTAGTAGAGGCTGATTTGTCAATTCTTGTTATTGTATCTTACAGCAGTATATCGGGTAACAGTTGCAAACTCACCTGCTTCGTTCATAATATAACAGTCAAAACTGTTCTTCCGTACTTATTGTATGTAATGTGAATGTGATGTAACAATTCAACTTCTACTCTTTTGCAATTTTGTTACCCTTGGAATTTCCACCTCTTCTACTGCATCTTGTAAATCCACCAAATTCTGATCCTGATCAGCGTTATTCTGAAAAAGCCGTGGTGAGCTCGCATCACAAAGTTGGCGCAGATCATTTTGGTGTTTCACAAAATTTATGAAAACCTTTCCATTGTAAAGAGAATTAGATTTGTGTCTTCAACAACGTATTTGGTAGTTAACAATTATAACTGTTCTCTTACATTGTCCAAAGTATTTTGAGAAACAGAGTAATCTTCTATTGAGATTTCTGTCATAGCTTTTTCCATTTTCTGGAAAATGTCATCCAGCGAAACATATTGTGAGCTTAGCTCATAGCTCAACGCATTGTGATGTTTCTCCTAAGATTTGTACATCATATTGATGGCAAATAAAACATTACACAAAATTTTTATCGCACTTGATTTTCATTATTCTTAAATCACAGACCTTCAAAACCGCAAAAGGAAAGACGCGATTAAAAAATCGTTCAACACGGCCGGTTTCATTCTCCAAACTTCTGAGTGTAATTGAGTAGCCATCTCCAAACCTGCAGTGTTGGTAACAATTATATCTAGAAATCTGTTGTATATCTAGTTTAATTAATTTGTACTAAAACAATTTTTGTACTTGTTCTTCAGATGCTGAGTGCTTCCCATGCTTAATCAAAAAAAAATTAACAATTATAACATGTTTATGTGTGTGAGTGTGAGTCGTGAGTGCAAATGAGGCATATGTGTAGTAGTATGTAAATTGAGTACACTGTGATGTACAGAGCCAAGACGTTCTTCAATTTAACGTTTTAAACAGGAGATACAATTGCGGTAATTTGGCTCACCTGACGACTCCGGAGCGACGTAATTCAATAGCCTCCCAAATTCTAGTTCAACAACCAATTTGTCCCCTAAATACAACTACTTGTAACGCGCACATCTCGGATGGAAGGTATTTACACAACGTCACCCCCTTCACCACCTTCGTCACCCAGACAGACGCTATGAATCTTAAGTGGATACAGATGAATCTAGCAGAACCCCATCGCAGTTAATTTAAACTGCTTTGTTTCAATTAGAAGTGCACTTATTGTAAACAATTCATTATTTTGGTTTCTTAATTGGAAAATATTCTGCAATATGTCTAATTAAAATTAACTCTAGGCGTGATAATAAAATCTACTAGACATTATTGATTAACCGAATTAAATACACTACGCATATGCCTCATTAGCACTCTTACATACACATACAACTCAGAAAACTTGCAATTATAGTAAGTATTTACCACTTAAAGCGGCCATTAACCATAATGGCAACCCTTGTACACAGAGCTTCACATTCTTCCATCGAATGAGAAGTGAAAACAATTGACCTTCCCTCGTTTGCAAGGGATAATATTAAATTCCACAGAAATCGTTTGCTAAAAGTTAATTTGTAAGAAGTTAAGTTATCAGATTTCCTAAAACTAAGCCTACTGTTACAATATATCATGTTTTTATCGTAACCTGAATGGGTCCATCCCCGTTGTTGGTTCATCCTATGAAAGCAAATTTTTTGCAAATCAATTGGTTGCACAACAATAATAATGTTTCAGATTAATTTTGCTGAAGCATTGGTAAGGTACCAGAAAAATCAGTGCGGGTCCTCCAATAAGGGCTATAGCAGTAGAAATCTTCCTTTTATTTCCCCCACTGTAAGTTCCACAAGGCCTATCAGCATATTGGATTAAATCTAGTTTCTTCAATGCCCACTCTACCATTTCGTTTACATCTTTTCTCGGCACCCCACGCAACCTTGAAACATAAATAAAACTTGCGTTAATTGCTTTTGTAAAGAGCAAATACTAATTACATTAAGAAACATATTCGGAGCTGAAATTATGTACAGTAGGTTCTTTTGACGTCAAATCACATGCGTCTATTTTAAGTTCACAGAGTAAGTATAATTAGCTCTCGGTCCGGATGCATTTTAAATATGTTGAACTATCTATTGGTTGTAAGTTGCAACTCATTTTCATACTCATGAGCAAAACTATTTACCCTCTTTAACAATTTTCAGAGAGAGATGCTCAAACTTACGTAGCATAGAGTGTTAGGTGCTCCCTAGCTGTCAAGTCATCGTACAAGGCATCAAATTGGGGGCAGTAACCAATAAACTTGTGCGCCATGTTCAATTCCCGTGTGACACTAAATCCGTTGATGAATGCGTCTCCATTATTTATTATCTATTTTAGTTTGGATTTATAAAATAAAAAAAACCTTGATCATAATGTGACAAACTTGAGAGCAGCAAATTAGTGAATAAATCCATTGTTCTTAAAAGTTCAAGCCATAATTGTTCTTATAATTTTGCATACCGCATCGCCTGTTAACATACGAAATGTCGAGCTTTTTCCTGCTCCATTTACACCTAACAGCCCAAAACATTCTCCTGGAGGAATGCCCCATGAAAGATTATCCACAGCTAAATACTTTCCCATTTTTCTAGTATTATATACTTTGGTAAGGTTTTCTACACGAAGAATGTCTTCATTGGCAAGTCCTCGTAAAACTCGCTGCCTTTCATACATCACATCGTCATCAAGATCATCACCAACATGTCCATGAAGAAACCTTTTGTAGGTGCGTGGTTTACGGAAAAATTTATACTCGCATAATAGGGTTATAATAAAAAATGTAATGCCTGTCACAGCCATTGCCGCTAAATTTCTTCCAATGAGTTCCCAAGCAAAAGGGGATTTCATTTTATGATATTGCCCTGCAAGATATTTCCCATATCATTACTTGTACAATTTTCTTATGCATCTTTATGGAGATATTGTAATTGTAACACGTTAAAAATGTACCTGTCTTTTGAAGAAATACATTGTAATAATCATTGAAGGCAATATCCATTAGACCTCTACCAAGACAGTAGTTAGGAAATACAAGAAAGAGGTTTTTCAGGAAAACGTGAATTTTCGCCAGAACCTATTTCATACAAGGGGTAAAACAGGGATCTTGTCCACTTTATGCATTCATGAATATTACGCATTTGATAATCGTCAAACCTCATCATAGGAAAACACTTCAAGCAAAAATGATGTTACAATGCACGTAATCCCCACGAATAAATTGATAACAATCAAAAATATATAGGCAGAACTGGGCTCTTTAAAAATGAAGGATGCTGGATACATCACCGGTGTAATCGACCATCTGAAAGAGAAAGCAATATTACATTATATGCGCGCCTTTACATAATTGTAGGGTTTTAATACATGCTTACAAATAAATAAGTGATCACAAGTACTGTCGACTTACCCATACATGAGAAACAGGGAAACAACTGCCGGAAAATTACTCCCAGCAGTATATGCAGGGATGTCAAATATTAGCAAAATTGCTATGCAGAAGACGGCAGGAACCGTATAATTGCACTGAAATAATGGTAAACTTCAGTAAAGGAATGGTGTCACAAAGAAAATGAATTTGCTACTAATTCAAAGGGTTAAAAGTCTTACAATGTCCCAAACGTAGTTAGCCACCCAGTACACGATACGATGTACACCACTTATGATCTGCAAATGTTTAGACTTGGTGTATCTTTCGTAAACAAGAAACAAGACAAAACTTGCTGGAACAAAACTCATGGCCACAATTATGAAGATGGCGATCAAAACATCATTTCCTTGTAATATCTCATCTTGTGAAAATAATGTCTGAGTGTTTGGCCACGGATGGTTGATCAATGTAATTCCTATAATTATAATTAAGTTTGCGGCTAAAACGTTATTGAACATCATGCATAAGTAAGATACAATGGCAGCACATAATGAAATGCAGAGGTTACTGACCATAAGCTGCTCGAATTCCTTTCTTCGCAGGCAGATTTGCCCTTAAAATTGCATTGTTTAAAACATTTAGATAAGTTGCGAGCGCATGATAACCCTTATTATTGAACCAGACTTTTGCAGCATTGCGAACTGCCACTTTTCGAAATAAACTCGGAGAGTTTCTGCCAAATCCATGTGGCACTTTCTTTCGTCTCAATCCAAAACTTATACCTCCATACCGTCTCAATCTATTCACCAAAGTATCGTGCCTTATTACAATATTATTGTTCTTACTTTCACTTCAGTTGCATTTCATCATTTAGATATCATAATTATACCTGAACATGTCTGTAGTGTACAGGTAGTACTGGGATTCATTTTGCCCAGAAATGTCAATCATGATATCGCTTGTCACTGTACGGTAGTTTATTGGGTCGCTGTAGCCGTATTTTGGGCATATGAATCCCGTTCTATCTTCACTGCATACACAGATAGGATACTTCCTGAATAGAACGAATCCCATTCAATACCATTCATTAGATCTGATGTAATGGCAGTAAGTGTATTCATTGGCCCTAATCTTCTCATAGATTTGTCACATAATACATACCTTTCGCGTGAGACAGGATTTTTCTTGTTTATCGCCTTTAATATGTCATCATTGCTACGATTCTGCAAAGTCGCGTCTGAGTAGGGAATCCCAGACCAGAACACGTTTTCGCACAAGGAATCAAATAAAGACAGTGACAATACGGGAATATTGTGTGAAATGTCGAATGATGATGTTGACTCATTAAAAGAACTCTTTAGGGTGCAAGTGGCTCCTGCTCCAGATGGTAGCTTAAATGTCTGGGCAAGGTCCTCTGAAGACGCATCCTCAAAAATTCTGTGTATCATCATCACACATACAAACGGTTTTATTTTTCTCAGTAGAAGACTAAAGGATGCCTCTTGGGTTTGGCCAATTTATGCCAATAAGCTAATTGCAAAGATACATAGATTATGCATACAGCTCCGAATCAGAAACTAACAGAAATGGGAAACAGTGCATGTAATAATGCACTGTCTCTGTATGTGGAGGTGGCAACAATGAAAGCATCGACAATTTTTAAGTTGAGTATTGCAATTTGCAGAGTACAAAACATCATGAATAGAAACATGCGTTCAGCCCAAACATAAGGTCAAGTAATTTATATTTAACCATTTTATCTCAAGAAGAGTACGCATGTAGGCCATTACCTTGGCTCCAACAAGTCCAAATGGTTATTAGAATAAGTTATTACATTCCCATAAGGTTGCGTCAAGTTATAGAACTGGGAGGTGGATAAAATTAACTCAGGAAGATCCTCTATGTTAGGAGCAGTCAGGGCCACGGACATTGCAACCGAGACGAAAAATGCAGGCAGCAAAATCTACATAATTTATGTAAGATATTCATGAGTTGAAGTTGAGTAGTGGAACTACTTATTAATAAATTAGTATACAGATTTCATTCGGTTGCATGCTCATTTATTCTCACCTGGGAAAATAGTCCTTCAATGTTACGTCTGCTGCACGCTGTAGTGGATAAATAAAAGTATGTAACGCAGAATAATTAATTTCAAATATGTATGAGATGGTAAATATGTAAGTAGTACTAGTACCTAATCTCTTGCATAAAATGGCCCAAAATTGTTGAAACAGCAGTAATTTTCCTGTTAAATGTATTTCTCTGGTTGCTTTATTCCGTCGAGAAATACTTAGGTGAGTTTTCTGTTCTCTTTTACTGCGGGAGTCGTTTTCATGTTTAAGAATGTCATCAACGTTTTTATCGTCCAGCAAAGGCAAATCTACGCTGTCCATTGGATCAAATTTCGAAATGTTTCTTTCAGTCAACGGCATTTGCAAGTTGTACTTTGGAGTCACTGACGGCATTCCAGAGTGTTCAAATTCAGGATTAGAAAATTCCATAAAGCTTTTAGATCCAATGCCAACTTCCAACATGTCTTCATCCTCTTCTTGCGAAAGAGTTTCAGCAGTCTTTTTAGTGTCGGAATCTGAGACGGCGTGTAATTCTACTGTGGCAGTGACAAAGTTTAATTTCGAACAATTTTTAGCAGTAGGTGGATTTTTAGGAGATTCAGGGGCGACTTCAAATTCTGAGACTACAGCATCGCTCGTGTCTGAATCTCGTCTGTCAGAAATGACTTTCATGTGAAAGTCAAGTAAAACAAATAAAATTTCCGTTTGTGTTTATAACATAACGTTATTATTAAACATTCATTATACCCTTCATGAAAACTTCTTCCAAAGTCGTGTTTTTCACACCGAAACTGCTAATTTTTAAAATTTCCTTGCTCGAGTTAAGCATTTGAAATAATGGCACAAATTTTCCAGCTCGAAGTTCAACGATTGGCAAAACATAATGCAGTTCAAGTTTTGATTCGTTAGTGCACCGAGCAGTTGTCACGATCTTTCTTATTGCTCTTGTAACTTCTTTTTTAGAACATTTCGATGAAATAGACCTGTTTGGTTTCACCATTATTTTAGATATCACACCTCTATCTAGTATTGGAAATTTGGAGTCTTAACATATTTAATAACAAGATTACATTAAATCTTCGTCAATCATTTTCACGATACAAAGATGGTAGCCTTCTCCCAAATGATGCTTCAAATACAAAGGAGATCCACAGCATTTTAATCTTCCATCCTCCATTATTGCAATTCTATCGCCAAGTATGTCTGCCTCGTCCATGTGATGAGTGGACAGTGCTATGGTTCTCCCTGTAGTTATATTTAAATATTATTTGGCATCTTCAATGTCGTTGTGACCTCAATCATTTTTGTTTTCCATGGTGGAAAATTTCCATGTAGTTCACATCCTTACCTTTCTTGTATTTGATGATTAAATCCCATATTTGTCTCCGAGAATAAGCATCTGTATAAAATACATAAAGTGAAGAAACTTTATTCTTCGTTATCATACGAAATATAGAGTGAAAGTGAAGGCCAGTGAAAGTGACCTTTCACCAAGGCCTGATTAGGGACTGAAAATTTTGTCTATGTGAACATACCTACTCCCGCGGTCTGAAAAATAAAAAATGGAGCAATTATTGGACAAAATCAATCACTGCCATTAAAACATTTAAATTAATTATTGAATACTTACTGGTTCATCCAAAATTACAGTTTTGCTTCCTCCTACAAATGCAATAGCAACGGACAACTTTCTTTTCATGCCACCGGAAAGACACTCCACCTTCTGAAATCTCTTATTTGGTAATTTAAGATCGCTAATTAGTCTTTCTGTTTCTATTTCAATGTCCGTGTGATCTTTGACTTTAAGTCTAGAGTAAAACCACATGTGTTCTTCAACCGTGAGTTCATTAAAGAGAACATTGTGCTGAGGACACATGCCCAAGGAACTTCTAATAACATCCATTCGCTTTCTAATGTCATGTCCATAAATTGTGGCCGATCCGGATGTGGGAGGAAAAAGTCCAGTCAAAATTGACCTAAACAATTAAAATTCATTCAAGACAATTGCATTATCTCAAATGACATCTATATGCTTGAATGTACTACAAAGTAAATTTTATAATAGCTTTTAGCAATCAAACTTACATTGTGGTGGATTTACCAGCACCGTTGTGCCCTATTTCACAAATTTTTATTCAAATTATTAAAAATTAAAATGTGTACAATTTTGTGATTCCCCACGTAATAGTAATAGCGCAGAGTGTTTTTTTAAATAATACCTAGAATTGCTGTGATTTGACCCTCATAGAAATTCAAGTTCAAGTTTTTCACTGCGTATTTTGAAGAGTCTTTATATCTTTTGTTCAATTTTGTGATTGAAATACCCAAGGGTAAATTTTGGGGATCATCTTCGAACAATATATTTGTTTGGTTCATATTCTCCATTGCAGACGCTTGATCATGTTCAGTTACTGACAAACTTTTAAACGTAAAGAACAAGGCACACTTAGCTTTCCACCATCGAAATTTTTTAGGCGTTAAGGGTAAGTCGTCCTTTCCATCCATATCTTCACTATTTATGTAGTCTAGGTCACACCAGTACGATTTGGAAAATGGAAAGTACCAAGGTTTAGGTAATCCAAACGCTCCTATAGTAGACGAAATTATTGCAGAAACCATTAAATTGTGTGGCTGTGAATTTAAATTAGTCATGCTAATGAAATCCATATTCATTACCAGGATGGACATTCTCAATGTACCAGAACAATGTCATGTAAAGGAAGGAGTCAACTAGTAGCATCACAATGACGGCTCCCAAATGATAACGATCGCCTTCTGCTGGAGATTGTACTATGTTGTCCCATTGAACACCAACGCCAATTTCTTCGTAAAATGCAAAATATTTTGCCCCAAGACCAAATGCAGTTGGTGCTAAAAGACTCTGTATTAAAAGTATAATTTCCATTCAAATTTCAACGTTTTTTGTTAGAGATTTTCCCTCTGCCCGCCGTAAACTGAAGTTGACTGAAAAAGTATATTACCGCTGCGGCTTTAAGCCACGGAGAGACAATATCATTAGCTGCTTCTTCTCGCACAGCAATATACATGTATGGAACGTAGGACATGAAATACATGATGCCAGCACAAGCAGCCGCAATTTTCGCTTTGGAGTATAGGACGCTCACGAGAAACCTAAATAATATTTTAAATCAGATTTTCCCCTGATTTGGGCTTACGTTAGATATAATAGATATTGAGTTTTGAACAATTACGAGAACATAATTATCGACACTCCAAAGACTTCCATAGTGAAGAACACAATCCACGGATTGCTGTAAGTTAGTACTTTCCCAAATTTCAGAATGAGTGTAAGCAGAAATACGGTAACTGTAGTTTGTGCGAACGATGACACAAACCAAGCTATCCAATGCACATTATTTTTCAGACCCATCATTTTCATGACCTATATTATAATTTGGCAATTTTGGCTTACAGTAATTATAATGTATATAAATAAATATATTCTTAATGTCCAAATAATTAAAACTGTATACTTCTTTAAGTCGCTGTTCCTTTTCATAGACAATGTGTTGCACCAACATTGCAACGGAGTAAACCCAGGATATTGTTAATGCCAAAGGCATTATATGTTGAATCATGAACAGGAATTGATCTTTCACATAGCAGGGATATGGAAATTGTTGAAGAAAACTTGCCGGTTCACTAACATCCCTTTCAGCGTAAAGATTTATCATTGCACGTTCCATTACATCCTAAATTGAAACGTATTGATACGGGTTAAGATTTTATCTCTTTTCAAAGACCTGTTGGAAACCTTAAAAAATACCTGAACCCAAACGAAGCCAAATTGATAATAATGATAGCCCCAGTCTTTCGGTCCTGGAAACCAAAATCTATTCCGAACTCGATTTGTGTCCGCAGTAAAGGTTGCGTTTTGACGAATTTTGTATATCATTCGATTCGGTAGCGATCCGTCATCGTTCATATGGAAAACTACTCCTGTATTGACCCATGTAAAATTTTACACAAGGCTGCCAAAGTACCAAAGTGTATTCCAATCATTATTGGATCCAATCGTTACCTGCAAGAACTGTTATATTGTCCGAATACGCTTTTGTCTTGAAATAGTGTAACATTTCATCTTCTGTTCCAAAACCTTTAAAAACATTAAAACTGAGTCCAGATAAGAGCTGATTCCAACTGCATGCGGCCAATGATATAGATTCTAGTTCGTCTAAAAATATCTCCTAAAACGTTGAACATACAATATGAAATTACGCAAATATTTATACTTATTATTAGAGCCCCCATTTCATTAATTTTATATATATTTACCTTATTTGTAATTTCGTGATCTGTAATGAATTCCTGCAATGCAGGCTCTTTGGTAAGAAAATTATTTAACGGAGATTGTAAAATATCAGCTTGAATTTTTTTCAACATAATTAAGTTTTCTTCTGTAGAATTTTTATTCAAAAATGCCTTGATTTCGTCACTGACTTTTCGATATTCAAAGCTATATCTGTTTACTTCATCCAGTAAAATAAATGTTTCGTTAGCCTAAAATAAAATTTATACAAAATTATTGCACGTTTCAATGAAATTTTACAAATATGAGATATCTGTTTATACAACAGTAAAAACACACAACCTTTTTAATAATTGAATCTGCCGCAGTGTCTAAAAATAAGAATACAGATTAAAACAGTGCAATTTGGAGAATAGTATTAAATATACAGCTTAAAGTGTTTCATGTAAATAGTAATCACCTTTTGGTACATACAGCACTTTTGGGTTATTGTACAATACATGCACCAAGAGCTCAAGCTTTTCCATTTGGTATTTGGAAAGGCCCATGTCTTTTAACGTGTGAATTTCCTTTTCTGAATATTACATTATGAATTTTATTGATAGCACGATTTGGCATTGCATGTATACTAGTATAACGACAAACTAAGAACAAAGATAAGGGAACTTTACAAACCTTTAAACTTAACTTCCCGTCCACATCTGCAATATTAACAAATTATTATTTCTATTCAAAAAAAAGTAATAATCTAATTTTGTATGCTTACATTG
>JABASC010003454.1:0-14133 GCA_019776185.1 Plutomurus gul
GCAACTCTTGTATCAAAGGGAATCTAAATGCAGAGGAGCAGATTAAATTAAATGTGAAGGTGAGCTTGTCAGGGTTACAACATTGGAAAGCTCCCTGAAAAAAAATGAATCGAAATATTTTGTGTTTAAATCTGTGCTACGAAATCATCACAGATATGATTGCACACGAAAACCATGTTACCATAAAATTTAGTAACCTAAATTGACTGTCTGCATGGTATGACACATTTAAATTCTAGAAGGGAGACCTCGAAGCTACACATTTCACAAATAATACAACGTCCACATACATCCCGTCATTTTAAAAATAGGTGACGAGCTTTTTATTTCTCTCCCAAAGGAAAAAATTGCACTTTAAACTCAAAGACGAGCTTTAAACAATCCCCCTTCCACTGAGAAACTAACTAGAGTAGACGAGTAGAGGCTGTGCGCCAACCGTGTACGTTGACATGAAATTAAATTCGAATGAGAATAAAACCGCACCCTAAATGTATCTATTTGGCTGTTCGTTCCTAATTGCACATCGTCTGACAGAGCTAACAATATAAGTATTGGAGTTGACTTGAGACAGGGCTTACTTACCTCGTCGCGGTTTCGACTTAGGAAACACATGTGCAAAGTGCTCACTTAAATTGAATGTATTTTCTCCACCTTCTTCCACGCAGAGCCCAGCAGCTTTGCATTTTACACAGGCTACGACTTATACGCGTATACTGTTGTGTACTGTGTGTACCATGCGATGCCAGTTGGGAGAAATGCAATTATAGCTTACCACATGTGCCGTGCAGATAATGACTTAAGACGACCATATATCAAAGCGTGAGCCAGATTTGCATCAAATATGATTAGCCTCTAAGTGCACATACAAATAACAGGGGGAGAGAGACTCGACGAGACTCCAAAATATTTACACTCACTCAAAGGCATTCCTCATCCCGTCCAATTTTCTCTCTCTCTCTCTCGCTCTGCTACCTTTTACAATGTTCTCTCTCCTGTTCTTTGCATTCAATTGTAAAAGGGAAGCCAGCAGCTCGTCCTCCTCTAAGTGAATCAGTTAAGGTGGTGCAGACTCTCTCGTGAGCAAAATTCTACCTCCAGGAATACAAACACACACTTTGACTGAGACGCACTCTCACTCACCAATTTTCTCCTGCACGTATAATATGCGTTCTTTACTGCATTCCATTCTTTGCGTTCCTTCCGCAGTTCAGTTTGCCCGATGTGTGTGTGTGTGAGAGAGAGAGACCAGTCAGTTATTACCTGTTTTCCTTTCTGTCGTGAAAAAGCGGTGGGTTGAACCCTTACTCCTTTGATAAATCACACTGTGTCCGAGTGATGTACGCGCTTCCCTTTACAACACAACTGGGCAATAATTTTCAATAGAAAATACTTGTAGTTGTACTACCGCTACAAAAGTGAGCCAGGCGATGTATGAAATACACATGTTCCCAACTACTTATATTTGGCTTTTACTTATATACGTGTTTTCTATACTAAAGGCTTCTTTACTCATACTAATATCGTAAACTCTCACTCTCTTGTGAGTGTATGCCTTTGCTCCGTTTTGAAATGCCAATAGCCTTTGAATTGTATTCGGTGTGTGTCTGGGAGTGTACTTTTCTAGTGTTGTCTTCTGTTGTTAATATTAAAGCGAGCTGTCTTGTTCAATTGACTTAGAGAGCCCGCAAGGAAAATATTGCAACTTTAATACTACATAGATATAGCTACATGTGCTGTACTATACCTTTGTTTAATGGGTTGGGCTCCTTTTGACTTGCACTGTATATGTACATACTATAGTGTAATGGTAGTAGTAGAGGCCGACTGCGCGGCTCTGCTTGTGTAGCGTAAAGTAGAATAAACTAGTACACTCGTCCAATACATCACAACAAATCCAAACACATTTCTCTCCTGTACAAATATTTCCCCAAAAAGTCAGAAATGTAGGTAAGTGGTAAGTATCAAAGTATGATGGGTGGTGTGTATGATTTTTATTAGTAGAGGAGCTCTGTGGTTGATGGAGTCTCGCCTGGAAAGCACGTTTCACTGTGCATTACCTTGTTTGGTAGACAGTTTGTCGATTTATTACATAGTTTCTCAGTGCAAACACAAAAAATTGTAAATGATAACAGTAATCATGAAGAAGGGCTTAAAGGGCACTGAATGTGAGTAATGAAAAGGAAAGGAAATCGAGATAACTATTAAGTTCTGAGGAACAGCCATTACATGCCATCTCGTATACGGTGGTAGCTAGAAGTTGTTTGCTTGGGTGATGATGAAACTAGGTTCTACTACTGCCCAACTTCAATGAAGATTAAAATACATAAATTGAGTAAATATTACATAAATATATATAAAATAAAAGTATAGGTATATATTAGAAATACATACATAGCATTAGTAACAGATTCACATTTCGTGCTTTTATTTGTTTGGACCTGCTAGACTAACTTTGTTGTGAAATGCCGTGACTTACTCTCATTTTTCACAATAATAGCGTTTTTGTACTGTTCAAAACGATATGTATGTATACGGATAATGAAATTATTGTGCTTTTCTGTGATAATAAGTACAGGAATAATCCACATATTTATTTACCTCCCCCTGTACACTAAGCAGCTTGCAGGAAGCAGAAAATACTTAGGATAGTCAAATAAATACAAGGAAAATATAAAACTATTTAAGTGGACCGTGGCCGTAATGAACAACAAAATTCCTAGTTTTCCTAGTAATATTTTAAGTATTTGTATTTTAAGTAATGTTTTAATTATAATATTAAAAGTGGTTCACTCAAAGTATTACTTTATTTGAGATAGGCACAGCCGACATATATTATAAAAACAATTTTTCATCTCTGAGATGATATAATTTTTTGTTGTCGCAGGTCTGTTCTGTACCCCTCTAACTCGACTTCCTACACCTTGTCCATCATTCACAACATTCTCATACTTTCTCTTCCTCTCAATATCCTGTCTGCATTCGGTACTTTAGCTGACTTAGCCTTTCAGTATTTAGGCACTTTATAATTAACTACAATTTATAATTTACAATTAAAATTCATTGATCAGCAATCTGAATGTATCGCTAATATTAAGAATTTTAGCTCGCTAGTAGATCAAAACTCATCTACGCAAGTTTGAAAAAAGTTGTGACATCCATCTGCTATAAATCTTCAAATTGAAAGATGATGCATTCTTTGTTAATGTTCTCTGCATTCCTTTTTATCTCTTTTCAATATTGTCTCAAATTCCTCTGACATAGGTTTGCCCTAAATCATTGCAACAAACACATGTTCAATACGTGTGTAAAATATATTAAATTTACCAGCTCCATTTCAAAGATCATAAAAAGCTACTTTACAATGGTGAAAAACTCTTTGGTACTTTTTAAGAGATGCAGCTTTAGTAAGCCTCCCACACTAATATTGTATAATGTGTGCACAATGAGCACACAGATTTGTGCCAAGCCAGAGCACCCGTTTCAATTTCAAGTCCACTCAGGTGTCACGTTTATCCGTAGTCTGTTTGGGAATCGGGAAGGTAGTCTATTTACTTAGGCACCACCAAGGAAGCCTCATTTTTTCTTTTTAATGCTTTCGAGTTGTGAATGCAAAGTCCATTTGAACAGGGAGATCACATTTCACTTCTGCTAAAGAGTAATGGAGTACACGGGAATGAAATGTACACACAAAGTAGCCTGTCTGCCTGCCTCCGTCTGCGAATGGGGAACGAATAGTTTTTTAAAAGGTATGATGACAAAAGCACTCACCTACGACACAGCTACCTATTTCATTATTTAGATAGAAGGCTTAGATTGGATTGCTTCATAAGTGAAGTTAGAGAGTGAAACATTATCCTTTCAGTCAACACAATTTTCCTTCTCTTGGCTTATTTACCAGCTTTCTGATGGCTGTACTATTACTGCTAAAAGCCGACTCTCTTCCAAATAACACACACGTGCAACTGCAGTTAAAAGCTGCTGAAATCACAAATCAAATGACAATATTAATGCCGACAGAAAGCTAATTAAAACCACATTGAATATTCCTTGTATATGGTTCTTCAGATATCTTCAGAAGCCTATTTTATACCATCTTTCTGGTAAAAGGTTAAAAATTGTTTTTAAAAACTGAAAGAACAGTATAGGTAATTAAACAGGTCTCAAAATCTATTATTTAAAAAAGGCTACACTCCAAAAGTTGGTTGAACGAATATAAATGTCTTCATTTTTCCCAATTTTTTAAATGCATTTACCTATTATATAAAGTGCTGTGGAACGAATAAAATGTAATGTAAACTTATATTTGTGTTCCTGATTTACTAATGTTATGCAAAATTATATTTTACCATTTACCACTAAAATCGATTGAGCATTTCTACTACCCGTTTTTACCAGGTGATAAAAACCACTGGGTACACTGATCACAAGACGCTTGTAGCAATTCTAAAGAAAGTGTGTGTACATGGAGGGTACGTTAAAACATGAATTGGGTTAAATGTACTTTGAATGTTGTCCATACACATCCTTCTACATAATTCTATCCTGTGTAAATAATGCAAGGAGTTTCGTTTCTTTCTCGTTCAATGACGAAAACATATTTATTGAGAACTATATTTTGTCTGCTCCATACACAGTTTATTATACAACACTTCTAGCAGGACACCACACTTATGATAAGTATGATGGTTTATTTAGTATGACAAGCTCTATTGGACTAATTTAGTACCTCTCTATATTTGGATATGTACCAGAGAACGTTTTTGTAGTCGAGTATTTAGATGTGTTATTAGCACAGTTTGCTTTTCCAGGTAGTAAAAATACCTAGGATACACACTTTTATTCATTTACACGTATTGTGCCTCTGTATTAAGAGATGAATAATTGAGCAGCTTAGCCAGCAGATGCAATCAAAAGAATTTCATGAATTTGAGTTGGGGGATTTGTAATTGGGTCGGACTAGTTTTGTCATTGTCTGCTAGTGGCTGCGTGCATTTGTATGATTGTCAGTTTTCTGAACTGACAGACATTATACTTTTACAACAGTTGTATAGTCTACTGTACAATTGTACTGTTTTTTATGAAAAGGAGTGAGTAAATAGCTTAACAAGACTCTATCTGTATAGCATTTCCCAATTCAAAATTGTGTTTTATTACATTCTGTCATCTGCTGTTTGAGTACTAACATCCAAATAAGCTCAAAGTACAATAAATAAAATATGGAGCACAGAACTTTTCTTGTATGGAATTCTGTTGTAATTGTGTATCTTCTCATATGAACACAATGTACATACATATGTGAGAAGCACCTACAAAGTTGTTTACAATACACACAGAGCTGTTTCATTCTCCTGTTACAGTTATTACACTAAGGAGCACCTCAACACACTTCATGCCATTATATTTTTCGGACAGGTTAATAATAGGCTCCCACTCACAAAAGCACAATATTTCATTCATATTTCATTTCAATGGTAAACTAAGTGGGTAGATATTTAGACACTGGTTATGGTTAAAGGTTGTGTAAAGAAGAAATAAATGCATAAATAGTTCCAACGAGATTATCATACTGACGATTGAGAATCATTCATGACTAGTGGGTGCAACTCCTGTTTTATCCTAAGCTGCGCTGCTGGTGCTGGTGCATATTTTTCTGGCAATTTTATCTAAATAAATAATTGGTGATTATATTTACATGTAGAGAAAAAAGTCTAACAGTTTGCATATTTAACTTTTCACTATATTTTAAAAATTCAGTAAATTCTAATTTGTAATATATGTGTACGGTAGAACAACCAGTCTGCATTCATTAACATTTGTGACTTATGATCTCAGTTAAAGAGGATAAATAATCTCGCCCGAAATTAGTAAAGCCAATAAAATGTCACATTACTCGTTGTGAAGAATAGGACAAGTTGCCTTTAGAATACTGTCTCGTCATCAGAATCATCGTGACATCTTAGTTGCCAAAGTAAAAGAGTGAACAAAACCTTTAACAACTTCCATGCAACGATCCCATTTCCCCCAACGAAAACAACAAAGGTACAAATAAATCAGATAAAATCTCGTCTCTCTCTCTCTCTCTCTGTCCTCTCTTACAGCGTCACATAAACAACAAGCAAACGAGTCTACTTATTCAGACGTAAAGGAGGAACGCAGTAGTAGAAGTAGTATTGTTTCTCTCCTACAACAACCACTGCTACTACACTAAAAGTAGACACATACATTACACAGTAAGAGAAACCTAGATTACAAATCTAGTGGCCTATCTGCACAATTCAAGTATTATTTTCTCATATTAACAATCTGTATACACAACGCTTGTAGTACTTCCTCGCATCCGTATATCTGTATACTTACTTACATACATATCAGAATGTTGTCTCTCTAGTAGTACTACTTATGTAGTTTATTTTATTTTCGCTGCTGTTGCTCGAAACGACGCGACTGACTCCGTTCATAGAGATTCTGACTGCGATCTGACCATTTTGTCGTACTCTTTCCTGCTGTGCTCCTTAAGTTCTACAAAATTCTACCTACTACACTTGTGAACGGTACAGCTGAAGCAATAATCTAACAACAAATAACATAACACATCACATCAACTCTCTGTAGCATCTATATATTTATGTGTACACTCACATCGGAACAAACTCTTATGTCGTAATGTAACTTAATGCAGTCCTTAAGATTAATAGAATATTACCTCTACGTTCACAGGATTCGTGTACTTGGGTATACATACGTATTTCTAGCGATTAAATAGCTGTTCCTTGTAAACAGTGCCTACGAACTAATAGAAAGGTAAGTAGAATACAATATTATATACACAATATACACCGAGAGGTGAATTGCAGCAATGGTGGAAAAGTGTAGCTACTAAAGAGTAAGTAAGCTATCTCATCCTATCGTTTACATCTAGAAAGCGACAAATAAAATGGATGGCCAAAGTTAACTTGAGAGCGAGAGTCAAGTTAAAGTGAAGTTTAAGGGGACCAACTGTCCCGCTGCCATGTCCAATGCCTATTATATAACTACATATACAGTGCTATTTCAATGGTAGAGACAGAGACGACTATACGTCGTCTGTCTGTGTAACAGTGGAAGAATATTATGAAGAAAGGAAGGCAGAGAGCATACTGGAAGGTAATCATTCTGCCATGAAAGTGACTTGACTTCCATGGACTGACGGGAGATGTCTTTATATATCTTTAAGTAGTAGCAGAAGTAGGTAGACACACTGGATGGCAATTGGCCTACACTGCTACGGCATACGTATTCCATAGAGTGAGAGAGTAGGAGAGAGTAAAAGCAAACTGCTTCCCAAAATGTCGAATTGGCTCGTTGGAAACTCGTAAAATGTCTGTATAAACTTTCCATTCTTACTTGCCATGCGAACGTCTCTATTTTTCTGGTGGAAATGGCTCGTCACAAATAAAATATTGGTACGGAGATGCTGAGAAAGTTGGGAAATTACAATTGGCCATCGAGGCGGACGTTAAACTGTGTGTATGCTGTCGATATTTGTATTGAGTTGCATGTTGACTCACAACAGTTGTACTAATCTCAAGATGAGACATTCTTTAATAGCATTCATCTGCGTTTTTGGCTTATAACCATACTTAAACAGTATATTGGGCTAATTAAGTGCATCTGTCTTGTGGTGGCCTTGCGTGTATATACATTCATGTGTCTGTGTGCGTCTCTGTGCTCATGAAAAAGTTATGGATCCGTCATGGGATGATCCAATTAAATTGGAACGTAAAAATTCCCCAGAACTCACTATCTCTGCAAGATGGAGAAGGAATGTTGTCCGGAGATAAAAAGAATCTCAATAAAATGACAGATTTTCAAAGATCGAATAACCTTTTGACACTTGGCCCTATGTAGCGTCAGATGAGCGAGATAAGAGAGATTGAGCGTGAGATTAAATTTGTACTCTATAAGTTGTAGGCTATGTAAGTACCAGTCTAAAGGTAAGAAGAATATGAACAAGTGACTAAAGTATACGTTTGGAGATTCTCACATTAAGGATGAAATGAAATATCTCACACCTTACCTTTCTTGAAGATAGTTAAAGGAAGCCGAGGAGAGTGGAGTCAAGGCATTTTATGACCTCGTTAAACAACAGCTTGTTGACTTTACTATTAAAAGTAAGTATACGATATTTGTACTAAAGTATTAAAGTAGGACCCCAGAAACATACTGTGGAACACGTTGGCTTCCATAATAATATGAAATGAAGCTTGTCGTGTCCTCTCAGTCAGTTCGTAGCTTTCATTGAAAAAGCGGGCGGACTCTGGCCACTAGAAAAATCATAAACTTTTCTACGCGATGGATTTAATGGTGAAGTTACAGAAGTTGACTTGACAAAACGGACTGTGCTCTCTCTTTCTCTGCTGTCCTCCCATTTACACAATATGTACACACATACTCAACGAATCTCACGACTTACTCCTTTTAACAACCTGTCAACTTTTACGGACATAAGGAAATAATACCTTTTTATGGCCCTCACTCACTTACTTGAATCAACGTACATTATCCTATAGGGAAATTGCTGCGGTAGCTCTACCACTTCCATATCACCTGTACCTACTAGCACTGGCTAGTAAAGTAAGCAGGTAGTAATTTAATGTTACGAGTGTATTCTTTCATTATGGTCCTAATGTTTAGTATAGTGAAGCATGCAACTTGTTAGGCTGTCAGTGGGAATTGTTTAAAAGTGTACACACATTACGACGAGCAGTTTGCTTATAGTGTGTGTTGCACATCAACATTGCTCTCACTTTATTTCACACAAGTATTTATATACGTGTACCTGTACTTTATTTAAGTAAATACATGTGAGCAAGTCTCTGACCTGAAATGAGAACTGACCGAACTGACCGAAATAAGAATAAGGCAAGCTACAAACCAGAGTTAAAATAGTTGTGAGGAGAAGAAGAAGGAAGAAATATTTGTCAATTGTTTGGTTGGGTGTCTTCTCCCAGTAGGATTCCAACTTTAGATCGAAATCCCCTCAAAATTTATGACGAGTAGTGGGATTTGTTCGATGTGAACTCTGTTTTTGGGTACTGACTGTGTGTACCTGGTGCTGGCCTGTCCTTTCTTTGGCTCTGTGTATGGGTACTTACGTATAGATGATAGTGTAGCTTTAGTTTATCGGTAAGATGAACTTTTCCTTTTATCTAACGATGAGCGTTGTTCGAGTGCTAGTGGGTCGTTGTGTTGTTGTCAGTTGTATAGAGGCTTGTGAGCACCATGGGAAAAAAGTCCACACACAAGAAATATACACACGTAACAAACAAGAGAAAGAGAGGAGATATTATCGGATTATTGCGTCCTCTCTTCTCTGTCTCCATGTCTTCTTTTCTATTTATCTCTCTGTGTCCTCTGTTGTTTGGGGGGACTCCGCCCTTTTTGTATTTTTAGTGCTTTGTGTACAAAACTTTGTTCTATTAGCTCATTTTCTCGAGCACAACGTTCACTTCAAATACCTCACTAACAAGCGTCAAAACCTAATTTCAAGAAAGTTCTCCTTTAGTTTTAAGAGAAACACAACTTTATAACCACTGCGGACACGTTTCCACTTATATGGACAAACAGCAACTGCAAATGGCTATATAAGGGAGCAGCAGCAGTAGTAAGCATGTTGTATTGATGAGAAAAGTCTTGTTCGTTCTCATAGTGAACGCAGCTAAGAGAAAAAAAAGTGATGTGATGTGATGATACTTCAAATGCTTCTGTCTGTGTTCCTCGGCCTTCTTTCTCATCTTAACTTTACTCCACTTTGCTTTATTTCTCGATAATCAGCTTCGCAGTGGGTTAGCGTCTCATTTCCCATCTCTAAATTATTTACAAAACATCTTCAGTTGATACCTGAAGCTGAGATACAACAGGAAGAACAGTGTGTTAACGCAGTACACGATAAAGTCTGCTGTCATGTTAACCAGGCTCTGATGCACTTAGAATTTGATCTGATTTGTATCTGTTATTACTTCCTTCACGGTTTCTCAGAATTCTTCTTCAACAAATCAGTCATTGTATTTACTATTGTTGTGTTTTACGTGGCAGCCTCGTATTTCTCAACGTTTTGGGGACATGGGCTGGGAAAGAAATATCTGAACTGCATCAAAATTGCTTTATAGTTATAGCCTAGCCTTATAAGTATATAAGTGAGGGAGAATATAGGCATAAAACATAAATACGTGCATTTAGCGCCCTTATAAAGAAGAAGGGAGAGGACTACGAGTACAAAAAGAAGAAAAACCAAATAGGAAAGGACATTGGATGGCATGATGTTGACGTTGATCTGATGTCAAGTCAATATAAAGTGGAAGAAAGGACAATGGGATCAGTAGCTTGACTTGGGCTGTCCTGTCAGACAGAACACGGCAGGCGGTCTTTCTTTCACTCTCGTCGTTTCGGACTCGGAGAACATTATCTCCTATGCTATTCCATATACATTTGGTGTACTAACTAATAGTATATTTTGTGTGATTTCCTATCGTTGTATTTATTATTGTTGGATATTATGTGGCAGTCAGTGGAAGAAGAACGTGGGAGTGTTGAGAACGAGGACTCGTCGTAGCTTGTTTTCACAGCATTTGCAGCAATAATGATAATAATGGTCAATAAGCGAAGCTCCTATTTTATTTCCACTATTTCGTTCCACGTTGTAAAATACGATTTCCAACACCAACGAGCCTCCATTATGCTTCTTGCCTTCTATTGTCTACGTTTCATCCTCTCCTACACACAGTGTCTATTTATCTAGAGCAATATATCTATACTGTATACATTTTGGTTAGAGGTGACTCACACACAATGTAATGTACTTATCAACTTTGGTCTCCTCTTCTATAAACGCACCATAAATGTTCAATCATCACTTTTATTAGTTGACAACCTATCTATTGTCTGTTTATGGCCCTCTGATGACATTTTATTGACTGTCAATTACAGAAATATCATATCGTGAGAAAAATTCGCGGAAACTTATACTTGGAGGAAAGTTGTAAATTCGTGTTGGTTTTCAAACAAAAGTTTTTAAGAAATGTAAATGAGAACAAACATCACTCATAACTAACAAATAAATTGTACATATACAACGATACTTAAACACCTATTCATAAAGATAAATTATTTGGTCACACAAGTAAACATAAACAAATGCAGTTTAAATAATACACAAAAACAATGCAAACGAGTTTTTAAACTTTTAAACTTAAACCGCATATAAGTTTATCAAATTTACTTGACGGCTGGGTTACGGCTGAAAATTAATTTCGAATCGATGTATAAGCTTTTCTTTCTTAGCCAACTCTGTGTAATAAAGATAACGGTGGGACAGCAGCTGAAACTATGATGACTTATTATTGCATACACAGATAGTTGACATAGATAAAACGCATCCATCTGTGTACTAACTAAAAGTGTAATGGTGACCACAACAATCCCATTCATTTCGACAACAGTCACAAACACAAAGCAACTACAAAGGATGAACAAATCTAATCCACTGCATGCAACTGTTCCTATGAATTGCTCAATAGTCATTTTGAGCAGAACGCATTCGCTTCCAGCAGCCGCAGTACGTCACTCGGTTCAAGAATCGAATAAAGATTTAACTCGTCGATAAAAATCAACGGGGATGTCACGTCAATTTTCTCTCTATCTGCATTCACTATTTATTGTCATCCATTCACTCATAAGGCAAAAGTTATTGTCATAACTGGCATATGTTCTCATTGTCCCACTGCACCATTTGTAACTATAACTTTAATCTGCTATCCTGCTAGTAAGTAAGCTGCAACAAGGGACACTGCCAGGACAACAATAACAGACCATCGTTTTAGCATGGCAATCAGTAGTGAATATGGATTTTCAGTTGAACATGTCACCTTACTCTCAAAGAACAATATGTGTCTGCTCTGTGGCTTTGCTGCTGCCTGTTTTGTCGTTTATCTCAAGTGGAATAAAGTCAAGTCGACTCAATGAGATTGGATCGTTAATGTCACAGATACAAAAGAATATGAAAGAAAAATAGAACTCTGTGATGCATGTTATGTTATATAAATGTGTACTGTACTACAACGTGAATTCTAAGTAAGACATAACAAACAATACAAGTGTAGCACCGAGGAGAGCACAGAGAGAGAGCACAGTAGTGGCTGATTGCTATTCACACCGGGTTGTCACTTCATTTTATTTTGTTTCCGCTCCCCCGTGTTCATTAACAGGACTATTGACATTTACGTGGGGGCATGCATCATGTTATGTTACAGAAAACGCCAGTTTGATGCATAGAAAACGTTCTTTTCAAGTGTGTCACATTAACGAACACGTCTTAAGCGTTTTGTGCACGCTATAGAGCCTGTATAAAGCAGAAAATGGATGTGTAGTCAGTGTGTAATGCAAGTTATTGGACAATTACCTTCTTTACTGAACATTGTAGCTACGGAGGTGGTGGTACACACTGGAAAATGGCTTGACTTGAATTCGTTTGTTGGGTTTGACGCGATTGACGATGAAGAGGACAACGGCGACAACCCTTGCACAATTTGTATGTAAGTGAGTAACGCAATAAATGCTATTACGCTTACTGCAGCCACACTTAGGGAGTTAGCCTTTAAGTTAGTTAGGCAGACGAGTGCAGTCATTGCGAAGCATCCATGTGTACAAAAGTGCCTTTATAAATATTTCCGTATTCAATGTGTCTTTCCCCCAAATGAGAAAATTGTCGATGGGATTGAAAAGTATGTAGCTATGTATGTGAGTGAACGGTGGATATTTGTTCACCGAGCGGGAGAAGATGAACGGCAATATTTTGGGAATAGTTGCACTCACATTGAATTTGCATTGAACTGGTGGTGGTGGTAGGCTACTTGTGTAAGCAAGGGCTAAGGGGGTTCATTCCATTCAATTCTGTGGAGAATAGAAAAGCGCACGAGCTAATAACCTGAATTGTTCTCTCTTTCTCGCCTTTGCAATACAAACTCGTATGAATTCAATGAGAAGAATTTTTCGAAAGGGGAAAATCCTCCAAAATGTATTCCTATTGAATTTGGGTTGTACACTTCATTCCTTTATAAAAACGCAGTGCATGTCCGCATGCGAAATGTCTCAAAGGACGGAGCCAAACCATTTTTGGTAATTTTGGTTGGGGAGTGAGAAGAAATAGAAAAGATCGAAACGCAATGTGTTGACTAGCTGTTATTCTCTCCAAAGTAAATAACGTATAAGTACTTGTACAGTGCTTAGAGCGTATGGCTTCTATGTTGTGAGTAAAAGTAGACTTGCAACCAGAAATATTTCAGGAATTTTTCCGCTTTCGAAATTTGTACGCATTTGGTCGCATAAGCCACAGTGGGAAGAATGTCTGGCTGCTCTGTCAAAGCATTAGTAGGAGCCCACCCTCTGAAAATAGCCCAAAATAGGAAAACAAATCTCTCTCGCGAAACAAAACATCATAATCATAATCCTCCTTGAACTCAAACAAGCAGATTCGAGTGAACAAGCAAGGAAGATTTAAGTACTTACTTTCCTTACAGCACTTTGTGGTTAGCCCTGTGCCACATTAAATTAACAAGGGAGTTGAGTTACTTAAGAAAACACTCAAGTAGGTAAAATACGACTTTTCTTCAAACTGCCACTAAGCAGCAGTAAAATAAAGTGAGTACAGACAGCACAATGGTATTTTTCTTTTAAAATAACTTCGTTTGTCTTTATATTTATATAGTCACCATCAACTAACTCCTACTTGTTATATGCTATATATTTACTTAGGTATTCGAAATGTTTCCTCACACTTTGCAATTATGTACTTCTCTGAGCTTATACACATATAATTGCAGACTCGGTTACCGCAAATACAAGTGAATAATCCCTTAAATAGCACCCTTGCTGTTTTGCAGATCAATTCTCTTTTATGATTAGTGTTTCTTATAAGTTGTAGTTGTAGTATTTCCCCAAATAAGTATTTTATTTATACGTGAAGGAATGTGTGTCTTGATTACAATAATGTTAAATATTGAAAAATTGTTGCATCTTTATTGTATTCTTTACCAAAGTCATTTTTTCGTAAATAAAATATCATGGCACATTGCTACAGTATTGTATGTATTTAACATG
>JABASC010003455.1:0-14131 GCA_019776185.1 Plutomurus gul
TCAGCCGGTTTAAATAGGTTAAAACCGGGTGATTTAATGGTTTTAACCGGTTAAAACCGGTTGAAATTGATTTAAACCGGTGGTTTTGACCGGATGGTTTAAACCATCCGAAACACTGGTCGTAATAGGTAGTTCCTTCGGTCTAGTTCGGTTGGACTATCTGTCTATGTAGAATAGTCCCACCTTCCCCACATTATACCCAACATTACATTACAACAGATTATAGTTGGAGAGTTTCTTTCGTCCACAAACCAAATATATTCAGTTGACTTGACTTGACTCACAGTGTGAGAGAGCATATATGTTTCATCACGCGGACAAAAAAATTATTCCTTATTTTAAAAGTGGACTGACTAGTGAATTCCATCGCGTTGCTTATATGTACACACAGATTGGAAGGTAGGCAGAGGGAATTTTTTCTGGCTCTCTCACATTGCTTTTCCTCCACACTACATTTCACTGTACTGCTATGCATATACTACATTAAATAAGTGTTGCTAGTTAGTGCAGATATCTGTAGATAGAAATTTAAATGTCTTGCTTTACTTGTCTTATGTGATTTGACGACGATAGAGATAGTGGAGTTGGCTTTGGCTGCTTGATACAGTCACTCGTGTTATATCCGTGGCTAGAGTTACGGTTTCACGAAAATTCCCTCTCTCTCTCTATCTCTCTGTCTCTCTTTCTCTCTGTGTGTCTCTCTCTCTCTCGCACTACAACGTCAGTCAGATGAGTTCGGCAAGTGAAGTCAGTCGCTAGTTGGTTGGTTTGCTCAGTTACTTCGTTAGTTAGTTACGTTGGATAGTTCTGGTAGTTGCCTCTCGTTCCAGGGCTATTCTTTCCATGGTTGGGAAGGAATTGGAAGCTTCTCAGCTAAAAATAAGTTGCTTCGGTTGGGCAAAAAACGATATGTGAGTAGCGAGCCGGAGCTATACACAGCAAGAGACAGCCAATTCAAGATACACAAATTTGGTCAGAGGGACAGACTGTCGAAAGGAGTCAAGTCTTGCGGTAAATGTAAAAGTATTAGCTTACGAGAGCAGCCAAAAGGGCCACATTTGCTTTTTGCTGTTGGTGCTGCTGCGAGCAGCAGCAGCAACTCCTCGTTATTAAACATTGTTAGTGCTGCTTGCATGTTTCTCGGTGGAAACATGGGCATTCTCCGAATCTGTCTTAAGGTCACTTCGGGCCACAGTAGAATGCTACTGATGGAATGCTTACCCTCGTACCTTACGTACTCATCCCTGTGCAAGTATGATCATTAAAAGAGGAGAAAAATAAAAGCTCTCTCTTCATGGCAGACCTTCCACTGGCTGATTTAGTTTCACCTACAAGATCACTTAAGTAAGTGATCCATGGCAATGGCCTGTCCATATAATGTGAAACATATTATTTTCCTTCGTCTTTCTCTCCTCACCTCATGCTAACATGCTAATGAAAGCACAATATGATAATTAGGCTTAAGATGATTATTCATTTGACTTTTGACATGAATCGGAACATTCTCAGTTTCTTCTTGATTACTTTTGTTTTGACCATGTTTTAAATGTGTTCATTTTTTTGTGACGATTGAAATGTATTGGCTGATTGTCGGATGGCAGGCAGATTATTTTTGACAGCCTATAGGAAATGCTTGAATGACTCAGCAATATTTATTTATTAGAACTGTGTTGGATGTAAATACAATTGGCCAGATGTATACTATATAAACTGTGTTCTTATATTTATTTGTATGCATGTAATGCACAAATACGAATGCGTACATATAAGTGCTTAATAATAATGTTAGGGCATAGATTAGTGTGCTGTGCAGTTAACTTAATATTGTTAACTCTATTCAAGCCAGACAAATATGAACTTACCGGATAGAGAATTTGTTTGTCATGCCACCATCCTCATCATCCACTTACTCCCGCAAAGCTATACGTGAGATAATCTCGCCAGTGACTTCTAAGTACAACTCTCTTATGGTTTGCCTTGTGCTCATGGTCAAGTCAAGTCAATTTACTTTGTTAGAGTGCGGTGCACAGATCCTCCCATTCTTGCAATTTCTCTACTTACTATTTTCCTTTGAACGGAATCCCCAAAGTTTATTAGGTTTTCCATCCTCTGTCATATCATATAGTACATATATCTGTATACTGTGCCTATAGATTACACAGTAGTAGGAGTTGATGCTGAGACTTTATTACAGACTTTAGCTGTAGAATATTAGTAAGCACTTACTACAATGTTAGTAATGCCATGTGTTTGTGCTGAGTATACTAATAGTTTTGTGAATTTTTTAATCGACGTTGCTTGGCTGCCCTCCAATGACATTTACATACTATATACACATAGCATGTAATGTTTTATTTACTACATGTTGCATTGTGCCATTCTCCATGTGCATAAACACGCGGAATTGCTAGTAAAACTTGCGAGGGTCCTGATTGCCTTAAGTGTAATGTGTGCATACACTATGCCTTGTTAATAGCTATTACCTTTTCTCACGCCAGCCCACATATCCATTCAACGTATACTTATGTACCTTTCATTTCATCGCAGCTACATAAGTTTTTGTGGACACACGGTTTCTTTTTACTACTTATTTACTAATAAATATTTCGTTTTACATACTTTCATTGGATCAGTTGAAAAATTAAATATATTTTATATCTGTAAATGGACAATACAAAATTGAAAACTGCATTCAACTTTCTCCCAAAATAAATTTTGTGTACAAAAGTATTTTTAGGTTTTTAGCAGGATATCTGCAGTAATTTAACCTGGTGCGTCTCCAGCTTCTGAAATGATAATGGGTTTTTTCCACTGTGGTTCCGCTGTATTCGATTTAAAAGAGAGACAAAAGTACCGTTCCTGAGTTACAGAGACGTCCAACAAAAACAACACACTCGCGAGATATAGAAACATAGAATTTATTCATGGGGTGAAGCCGCAAGATTGCTTTTTGATTAGGAACCACGACAGAATGACGTATTTGTACACATCAATAAGATATCGATGCTAATCTCTCTACAACAACTTTAGCCATGTCAGTGGAATAGCGTGTCCTTTATTAACTAATAATATGCAGGTTTAGGAAGCTTTATGTGGTGTAAATTGTAAATAAGAATTGAAAAAGTGCAAAGGCATAAAGTCTTCTGTCAATTTAGCGTTGGCTGTAATCAGTTGCATGGTGCGTCGTACAACAACCACCAGCAGTAGGACGGTTCAAGAAGTTCACATGGAAAACTGAACTACAAGTTCGGAGAATTCTTGAGTAGTAAAGAAATGTAGAGTGAATTCGGAATAAATTTAGAGCATTTTATTCATGGAAAAGTGTCCAGAAAAATATTTTCAGTCTGTAAAAAAGTGGAAGTGTAGAGCGCAGGCAACTCACTCGCATCGACACGCACTTCATTTGAATAACTAAAATTCAACAACCAAGCCGTTTTTTCTTCCTTTCTAATTTATAATTCCGTGCAAGTACAACGCAGCAAAATCAAGGTTCCAGTAAATCATATCGTCCGAACGTTTGTTTCCAAAGCTGTGATTGCTGTACTGGTGGTCTACTTTAACCCTACGCACAAACACTAAAACTTACCTACATCGTATTTCCTTTTAAAAGTGGACAATAGTGAGACAGAGTTATGAAACACTTCCATACTTCTACCCTCCGATCGGGTGCAGAGCTCCTATGTTTTAATTTCGTAGACTCATTTGGTTGACGTGCAACTGATTTGATTATTTACATACATATGTTCGTACAAATATTCCAAGCAACACAACTTAACGAATAAAGATATAATAATACTAACCAAATAAGGTCTGTTTCATAGCTATAAATTAGATCTTAAAAATGGGAATTAATGTGCTTATGACAATAACGATAGTCCTTGTAGTCTCCATTAGTGTATACTAGGCTAATACACATACACAGAAAATTTTAAAATTTTATTCCATTGCAATCCCAAGATATCAACAAAAATAATATTTTTACCTACATACTTGTATGCGGACATGCTTAATGCCTTCTGCTACAACATTGCATACAACAAATGTAATTTTAGCCAACGGTTATTTAGGAGCTCATCGTAGACAAATACGAATTAGATTAGCAAATTATTTTTGAACTTGCCTTACAATTAATTATATTATCTGTTTTGTTATGCAGACATCAAAAGTATTCACTGTGATTTAATAAAGGTTTTTTGCGTCCGTAAAAACAAGCGTAGTCACTTTCTTGTGTGTATCACACAGATGTCATATACAGTTATAAGTGATCAGACGAGAGTAGTGGTGTATTCTGTGAGAATGTGTGTACGCTGACTGACCAAATGTAGCAAATGGACTGGAAGAAGATATTGTAATGGAAGGGCAAGAGGCGAAAACAAAATTGAATAACTGAGCGATGAGATGAAATAGCTTGATAGAATATCATTAACAATGAGCTGATCCATAGGTGGTGTACTCTTCTTGAGAAATTCGCACTGTCCTGTTGTCTCTCTCCGTGTCTCTCTCTCTCTCTCCTCTTCTGTATTCCCATCAGATAATTTTAAGGGCTATTCCATGTTTGCACACGTATACACGTATTTACATACGTTGGTATGTGTGTACAAGGATTCTTATATAGGGAACACTGGCGGGGGAAGTATTCAGAAGAGAGCTGTTGCTTTGTGATGCTATCTGCAGCAATCTTTGGACGAGGATGCTCCTGTCGAGATAGGGTCATTTACTTGATAGGGTTGACCTCTGTCGACGTGGGTCATCCTTTTATCGTTATTCCATTCAGCTCACTCCGTTCTGTTTCTCTCTTCTTCTTCTACTTCCACTTCTTCTTCTCGTTGTCTTGTGATTTTCAGGATGAGATGAGACTCAGTTAACTTGATTCATTGTCATTGTGATGAGAGTCAAGTGAAGCCAAGTCAAACGAAGAGAGAGGAGTAAGTCGACATAAGTTTTGCCAGTTCTCTCTCCTTTTGTCCATTTCTATAATTGTAAATGTTCGTGGAGTCAAATTGAGACTCTCTCGTTCACTTCTCTGGTCTATTGTGAGGACGATTTAGCATAAAGTTCTTTATTGGCTTCACTTGGGTTGACTTCAGTTGACTTGAGCATCGCCATCACCATCATCAGCTTTAACATGTTTCCTGGGTGGAGTCATTCTTTTCACAGTTAAACACAACGTCTTCTCTTATCTACACAGATATATGTGCATTCATAACAAATATTATGCTCCAAGTAGGCTGCATGGGCAGGTAGGCTACCCCAAGAGAAATAGAAACGCATCCACTTGCCGAGCGATTAGATATTCATTTTGTTTGTTGTCTCTCACTGACTCTTCTTTCTGTTATGAATAATAAAGTTCCTTCTCCTCTTCTATATCCACTAAATGACGGCCAGAAATATCTGCCCTGCACAAGTATACTCGTACGTATGAGAATAGTATACTGCAAGAAATTCACTTGTACTTTGTTGAGAAGGGAATGCTCTATAACTAACTATGTGCTTGTTAGCAACAGTCTTACTCACTTATAATATACTCTGTACTTTCAATTACATAAAAGTTAGACATCGCAGGATATACATTTACATGCTATATGTATAATTTGTGAGTAGGTATATACCTATTACTGATGTATATATATAAATAGCTATACTTATACTCTTTTTAACACATTGCGTAATGTAGCTGAACATGCAACGACAATTTAGATTAGTCTCATCTTTATCTATATTATTGTGCTAATGCTATGTAAATCCAAGACGTGTAAGCTGCGTACCGATTTGCAGCACCTGCACTACAACAATAACCGTCCATTTATTTACTGTGGATACTCATTCTTCACTTTCGTGTAGTACAAAGTAATTGAACTTCTCACCAGCCCATCCAGTATCTTTTACAACAATCATTGCTAATAGAAAATGACATTTCCGTTACTTAGGTGTAGGTTCCGAATTTGGTAGTGGGAAATTTTATTGGCGATTACATAAATTAACTGACATTGAACTGACAAAGCCCATTGGTTTTACAGTGATTTATTCATTGGTGCTGGAATAGTCCAAAGTGCTTTGCACTATTGATAATGCATGTCGCTCTTATGTTCTTCTTTATTATTACCCTACTCGAAGTGCATGGTTAGCGTGGCGAAATAAAAAAAAGCAGAAATGGAGATAGATTTTTCGATAGTTAAATTTTGAAAGTAATTTCCGCATCGTAAATAAAATAAAGTTCTCTCGTTGCATCAACAAATTAAATGACTGAAATGCATACACCAAGACCGGCACACGCACATACGTATAAGACGTAAGCCATGCTACACAGAATTCCAGCCAGCAAAGTCATAAATTTATGATGACTCTATTATCCACCTACCTATTCGGAAAGGTCTTTACAGGCAATACTACGTAGCCACTTTAGCTGTATAAACAAATTTCCATCAACAGAGACGTTCTCTATACGTTCTCGAACTAAATAGGAATCTTTTAATATATGACTACATTGTGTGATTGCAAATTACGATTTGTATCCAGTGATGTAAAAAATTAGTTTCCTACACCTTCATTCAAAGAAACTTTTTCGATAAGTAATGATACAGTTTTTACGTGAAAGCACACTTAGTAGATAAGTATCTACAAAGCTACCAATTACAAATGAAGTTTGATTGAGACTTCCCCCTCGAATTGCAACAGATTTTCCCTTAACCTTTACCTTTATTCGTTACCCTTTCTGTGAATGTCAATGGCAAGCTACTTAGTTGCAAGTTTTTGATTTGTCGTGTCGACTGGAAACTACAACTTGGTATTAAATAGTTCAGTTACCCGTAGACGAGCATAACGAGATGTTTATGACAATAAACAGAGCAGCTTTACTGTTTTTCCTATTCTTGAATAACTCATTCTCTGTACGGCCTTGCCGATCTCAGCTCCCAAAAAAGAGCTCTCCTCTCACAAAAGCAAGCCTCTATATACTACCACTAGACACAGACGCAATACATATTTCTTATTCACAACAGTGCAAATGAAAGTGTGTGGGATGGTCAATGCATTAGCAGTCTGGCTGTAGTCATATAGAAACCGGCGGAACAGGGATACACGCATTAGGTACAATATACGCTTAACTATATATCACATTCGAGAATATCATTTTGTTCAAGTGGAAAACAAGCTCGAGTTTTTCTCTTTCTCTAAAGACATGATGAAGGGTACAGACAAGAGCGAAAAACAAGTTGTCCTCTCGCTCTTACTATTTGTTAGCCAGTTAGACTGCTCCGTACCTAACTACCAGTAGTAGTAAGTAGGTATTTACAACAAACACTCCACTTTGCCATTATCGATAGGAAGGAGAAAAAATGGGCAGACAGACAGACAGTCGGTGAAAGGGACTAAAGAGCACAGAGTCAGCGGACTGAACTGGACAATAATGTCAGTTGTCTGTGACGACTTCAGATATGAGGAATGACACTGTTCTACTAAATGCATTGTCTGTATTTGTATGCTCTGAGCATTGTATCCAATTGTTGTAGCCTGATATACATGCATAGCCACTGCCATTGTGTTTGCATAGGATTATAGTTGTGTTCTAATAAACACTCCAGCAGAAGATACACGTTGCCCATTGCCACCACTGTTCACTATATGAATGTCCACTCACTCACTCAGTCCCTTCATAATAATAGTGGTAGTAGTAGAGTCCTTTCGATTTGGTGCGGTTTCAGTTGGTCTGTGTTGTAAAACCGCAGGACGGTTCGTTTGAAAGATCAGTTGTTTATATTGTAGTGGTAGCCACCTAACTGTACTTTAAGAATTGTACTGCAACACTAGAGCTCATTCACTATAGAGACTACGGTGCATATGTTTGTTGGTTAATATTGCTAGTTTAGCATCATTATGTAGTAGCTTCACAGTGATTCTCTCATTCGATCTTGTTTTCCGCACCAAATCTGTCAAAATTTCCTCACATGTCCACAGCCGATTGAGAATGTAAAATAGCTATGTATTTATTATTTACAATGCAATGAGCTCTATTGTCGTTTTAGCATTCGAATAGACATTTGCTTATTGAGTTTCAAAAAAGTGACCTGAACTTGATCCACAGGTTGGTGGCGTATCTGAGTGAGTGGGTTGAAGGGGAGGTCAGTCAATATACTGAAAAGTTATAAATAAGCACTTGACCTTGCCCTCTAACATCTCTCTGTGTTTCGTTCTTCTCATTGTTAATTCAGAAGACAACTGTAGATTCACATTTTCACCTGCAAAAGGGGTTCTCCCATTCAGCCTACATGCACATGTGGGCTCACATGTCTTGTTAGTAATCTCCGTTGTACAGCAAATACAGAAAACTATAGGCATTTTATTCTTCATATCACATGTAATCCAAATATGAAACATAAGGAGCCAGGATTTTGTCCATTTGCTCCTATTCTGTACTACATGTGAATTATTGCTTTGTACGATTGTGATCGGAGGATCCTCAAGAGCCGAAATAAATCCACAAGGATTATTTTCAGTTTAGTCAATGTCTATGTGTTGAAGCTGGCATTTAGGCTGTGCTGTGATAAATAAGAAAATAAGGATACAGTTTGGTTGCATATTCGGTTTTTCGGTGAAAACACAGTGCAACAAGACAGTATGTCCTACAGAAAATTCATCAATCAAACAGTGGGGTCAGCGGGAATTGTGACAGATGAGTCACTCGTTGTGCTCGTCTGCTCTTCCAACGCTACAAATGCTCATTGTCTGTGAAACACTTTCCTGTCTATGTTTATTATAGATTTGTTATGTGGAATGTTATGTTACATTGCGTTTCCAGCAACAGGAGAGGAAAATCTTGTCTACAGTTATAATATTTCGTTTCTTCAGCCACCAGTTCATGAAACTGGATCCTGGTTGTAGTAGCCTTGCAGAGCTATAACTCTGTCACCAACAATGCTGCTATCCATTGCACACTCACTCATTTTAGGCAACATTTAGTGCATTAGAGGACTAGTAATTAGTTTTCCTTGTCCTTTAATGTCCAAGTGGCTACGTGTAGTAAGTGTAATGCTCAGAGAAACACAATAGTTCTCATTTGTTTCTCCATTGGAAACTTTTGTTATTGACTTCGGTTGGATGACCAGTGGAGGAATAGTTGTTAATAATACGTGCTGTGTACGTATTTGCTTGCTTATTGCTATCCTTAATGCTACTTGTAGTACACGATGGTGCTCATGCATGCTGGTTGCTGGATGGCTGGTGAGTGTAGGAGAAGAGGACAGTGCACGAGGCAAAGGGTTACCAGACACTCTCGCAACAAATAAATATATAATATTTTGTAGTAGGGACCTACCCACTGTTGACTGTTCTATTAAATCATCTGGGGACACTACCGAACATATCGAGTACAATGGGAACACCTATACATATACTTGTATATAATTGCGTCGATCATAATGCAAGCGCTCTTACTTAATGTACATACGGCTTGTACGTATTGAACACGTAAGAGAGCAAGGAGTCATTGTTCGTGCACATGCTTTGCTGACGCTACATGAATTCATTTCATCCAATAAGTATCAGACGAACAGCAGCACTTTTCATCCTCAAGTCCAGGACACGTATTGGTGAAATACTATTTCTACCTGCTGCATGGTGTATACTGATAATGGAAATTATCTGCTCAGTAGCTGTATTTATGTTCCAGGCGTCGTCCATGTACTCGCTTCTAAGTTTCGAGTTATTGTCGGTGAACGTATAGAAAATAACGGACGAAAATATAACGAGATGAGATATTCCATTGGAGATCTATTGCACAAGAGAGAGGATAAAACATGATGGCTATTTAGTGTTGATTGGCGATTGATCCAAGTCGATTTTGAGTTCATGGTGATGAAGGTGCAGACGTTGCTCTGCATAAATAGCATCGCTACTCTCACTCACTCACAAATATTTCTCTTTACAGTTGACTCATGAATCCAATAGCCACCCACCATCAACTCCCTGCAATCATTCTTCACTTTTGAATAATACATATTATAATGTAAATATTCTTCACAACCACCGATCACACAACATTTGTAGACTGAATTGAGAAACTAGTTGGAATCAGTTCTCTCGGTTTGCCTATACTAGTGTCTACTATTTACTTATCTAGCATAACTAACATTATCTACTATAGTTATAATTATTTTAAGTAATTCTTTGCTTAGGGATTCTAAATTCTCAACTATATTATAATCTTATCGGACTTTTACCTTTCGTGCACATTTTTGCATTACGCAACACAAGATAAATGGCTTTATTTCTAATTAAAAGAATCTAGTTTCTGGCATAGTAAAAGGGCTCCAAGCGGCTTCTAGTAAGCTGTCAGAATTTATGGTTTAGAATCCCTTGTGCACCGCCACTAGAATGTCAACAAGCAGTGGGGAAACAATTAAATTCGGTCGTAGAATTATGGAGAATAGGAAAGCAGTACGAAAGGGAGTTAGAATAGAAGATAAAGTAGCTAAAAATTAGTAGATCAATAAAATTTGAGAAGTGCAATAATAGAAAGTAAATTTGGTAGTGCACGTATTTATGAGGGGACAGAGTTCTCTCAGGAACAGTCCACCAGACACTTGAATTGATGTCTTTATTTGTTTTACATGTTTTGAAGACTGTACACTGTATGTCTGTATGCATGCTGTCTTTATATTGCAATGTAACCTAACTTAGCAGGTATAATTCCATGTATAAGCATCAGTAGAACAGTTGGAGGAGAATTAAAGAGGCTTGGCTTTTAATTTGTCTGCACTGACTTGACCACAACTGGGATGACGTTTGCTCTCTGTAACAATAAGAAGCTGTGGGGATCGGATTGAGGCAAGTGGTCAGATCAAATTGTATACCAGCGTACGATAATGCCATGTTAGCAGGCATCTGTGTATAATATGTAAAACGGACAAACTCCTGCAATGCACATTCCATGCAAATCACCGTCGGTCGTACGGACCCTGCTATCTGACGAATCTCAATTAATTTTATTTACCTTCCAGAGATGAAAGCTCAACGCAATCAGTGGCAGTTGACAGGTCAGGTGTCCATTTCTAAAATTCAATCAGTTGGTGCACACTTCTAAAGAGAATCCCAGTCCCAGTATACTAAATACAATCATCCACGGGATGTAAGTACGTGTATGTATAATAAACAACGCGATGTGACCCATCACAGAGCCCTAGTGCCAGTCCTAATAAATATGATTAAATACGGCAGGCTACTAATGTACGGTGTGTACACAGCGAAAACATTGCGCAGTTACAACATACATACAGTAGGTGCATAGGAGATGTTGTTGGAATTGGAAAGGACAGGACACAACAAGACAGAAGTTCCGTTCTTGAGCCTAACGATAGAATCGAGGGATCTCCTAATTGACCGAAACGGATAAAAGTTGAAGGCAAAAGTGACATTCCCCTGCTGATTAATCCGAGCTTTACTCTGTGTGGCTTCGTTGTGGTTTGTGGTGGACGAAGCGAGAAATACGCAGTAAAACAATCCACAATAGCAAAGCAATAATAGAATATCTGCAGAGACTACTCGGGCCAAGTCAATTCACAGTCACTCAGAGAAGTTTCGAGGGCTTAGCTTGTCTGTCCGAAAAAAGGTTGTGATTTCCCCGCACTCTGCTGCATTCCCTCCCATCAATCGGAAACACAAGTCAAGTCAACTAGGTAAACCATAGGAAAGCACTAATAGAATCAAGGAAATAGAATCACACCACACTGACAACAAACATTATAGAGATTAACCATATGTGGGAATTGACTGATTTTGACTGACTAACAATAAGAGGCTAGACAATAGAGCTCCGTACATTATTTTCTGTGTCTGCAGAATAAATACCTTCACACTATACACCACCCGTGCTTTCCCTTAAAAAGTATTCTGCAAACTTTTTCTCGCCTCCTGCCTCCAGCTCCGTTTCTTTCACTCCTTTCCAGAATTCTGTTTCCCTTCGAATTCTTCTCTTTATTCAATTACATATTGTGTGTGAGCCTAGTGTTGGAGTACTGCACACAGGTTTATACTATCAGTTTGAAACTACATACTCATTCCCACCTATAAGCAGTAGCTGGCTGCCAGATATAGGTGCGTGCATTGTAAAAGCAGGCATAGTACGACTGGAGAAACTATATACACCGTGAGCCAGTTATTAAACAGTTCTCACTCAGATGCCTGTATTTTTTTATTAGCCAGGAGTACTGAAGGAACTAGTGCTCCGATCGAGCCGAGCCAGCCCGAAACCAAAAACATGTGTTAATTACAGGAAACAATATTACTTCCGAAAATTTATTTTACAAAATTTGTCCACTTTCTAATTAGAAATTGGTTCTGAGTGGCAATATCGTACTATACTTTGCTATATTATTCCTTCCATTAAGTAAATTTTGTATGAATTACAAATTCATGTAGAAATTAACCTGTAAAAACTACTTTTCGGGTAGTTCAGGTCGGGTAAGGGTCGGAAAAAGCTCGACGAGCTTCGAGCCCAAAAATAGCGGCTCGACTCGGTTCGAAACCCGGCTCGAAACGCGGCTCGGTCAAGCCGGGTTTGCCTGGGCTCGATCGGAGCACTAGTAGGAACGGATGTGGATACGATCGCATTCGCAGCTCGTTGAATGTTTTGTGACCAGGCTGATACTTGTACATATATCCCCTAAGTAATACATATGTATATCTGTCGTGCGTGTATTACAACAGATATATGGCATTGAGGAATCTATTCCTCTGGGTCTTTCCTATGATTTTGAGCATATTACACACGACGAGCATAACTCTGAAGATAATGCTATGACGTCGAGATATTCGGACGGCCACTATATATACGTTTATACACCTCTAGGGAAGAGAGACTGAATGAAACTGCCCTTGCAATTTCTTCTGGCTATCTGAAAACTTGCGGGGTGGGTGAACTCAACCGATAAATCTAACAAAACCATGTAATGTTTAAGTTGACAGGCACTCCCTGTTTTTTCATTATTATGAGCTAATTGAGCTTAGATGACCTTTAGGAAATTAAAAATCGTGTTAACTCATTACAATTTGATTTGTTCAGCATTCAAATTAAATTATTGAATTAAAATATAAAAAATTGTGTATATCGTAAATTAAAGTGCCACTTTAGTAGGTTAGAATGTCAAACGATGTTGTATAAGGTAAAATGTACTTGTGTCGGTTTTGAAAGTGCTACCAAAAACTATGGGAAAATATTTTTACCTTCACGATGCTTTTATATACAAATAAAAAGACCCGGGTGTCTCTCTTTGGTTCTGTTCTCATTGTATTTGTCGTGTAACGGCTGTATGGGCGTTCATGCTTCTCCTCCCTCTCTACCATTTAGTTCAATGTCTACTTATAATGTACATAGCCATCACATCGTTTTACACGTTTACCATTACTATTCCATCTATCTACACACACATTTAGTGACATTCATGACTTCCACAAATGTCTTTTGATAAATATATTTCATTCAAATTCATCTCCCATTCTGAACTCATGTTTTGTCCGTACAAATGTGTTCCTTAGTGTGTCCGCTGTCACTCAGAAAAACATTAGCGTGGGGCCTGCACTCTAGTGCGTGTCCCTACCTGCATATACATTTTACAGAAGGAAATACGTTGGGACAATTAACTAGGGATGAAGTCCAAGGGAAATTTCGATATTTTATATAAAACGCTGGAATTTGGTCAAAATGCAGTAAAATCCATGCAATTGCAGGAGAGAAGGTTGAAGGGACGACAGGCGTGGTGTGGTGTGCGTGGCGCGTGAGGTTCGAGAATGATATATGAGGCGAGAAATGCGTTTTGCATGCAGAGGCTTGCGCCTGTAAATATGATGTGTATTAGCCTGTTGACTACCGTTGCAATACTATTACGTATTTATTACCTACCTAGCTTGTTTTGGTAATTTATTGCATGCACCACTACCCACATCTTGAAATACTTGCATTAGGTAGCTATTTAACATTTTAGAGTACGATTAATTCTCAACTACGTTCGTATTATTAGAATTGTTGCTCACAAAATCAGTGTTTCGTTTTGACCGGCTTTTTTCAATTTCGACCGGGGTTAAAACCGGTTAAAACCAATTTCAGCCGGTTTAAATAGGTTAAAACCGGGTGATTTAATGG
>JABASC010003456.1:0-14128 GCA_019776185.1 Plutomurus gul
AAGATATTTGCAGAGAAGAAAACACTAAATGAATAGAACGAGTTCGCAGCATCGGATTTTAAATATTTGAGGGTGTTTATAAGATTGATATCCAATTTTACCATTTTAATGCTCATTTTCCCGTTATTTTCCCATTAATTTCTCATTTTCCCACTATTTTCGAGGGGTGCGAAATTTTAAACCCTGTCACCATTAAAGTGAGCGTCACGTGTTGGTTCGCCTATAAAAAAAATTAAGTAATTCTATATTTTTTTGATTGAAGGACCCAAAAGAAAGATTGCATAGGATCTCAACATGACGATGATCACATATACTTCAACAATAATAATCCCTCTGTGGGGGGCTACGTGGTGGATTGTCAATACAATTCTGAGGGGAATTCAGCAAAAGGGAAGAAAACAGGACAAAGCGCCCCTAGAAAAGGTTTCAAGGACAACTCTGACAACAAAGCAGAGATTACAACAATTCCAGGATTGACTTTAACTTCGAAATATCGTCGTACAATAGCTGATCCTACGGTTGATTGTGTTGACTCTGGAAGCAGCGGAAAAGTTGACACGGATGGAAGTAGAACTTATCGATTGAGTGAAGTAACGCCCAAAAACACCTGCAAGAGGAATATGTCAAATATCCCGTCAATAATTCCATCTTTTCAGGAAAAAGAAACAGAAAATTCCATGGGAGCTTCGTCCGTCGAGCAGATTAAACAGAAAATCGAGAAAACTCATGGAAGCCATCCTGTCGTCAGAAAGAAATGGGCGGAGCAAAAACAATTTCAGCATATTATGCCTTCACCTCAGAAAGAAAAAGAGAGTGCCACTACTGAGAGTAAAACAGGTGCAAAAGTTCCCTCAAGGACCTTTCGAAATGTAATTAACAAAAAAGTAGCAAATCTTCAATCGGATTCTTCAAGTCCAAACAAAAGAAATTCGACTGGAGACATAAAAGAATACCAACAGAACAGGTCTTCAAATAAAATAACCATCATATAATCTTAATTACTATTTAAGTAATTAAGTATACCAATTTACAAATAAAATGAGTTGGTGATTGATACTTAGGAAATATGATAAATTGTATAAATACAGTGGAAGCCTTTCAACGGAGACATCTGGAAATCAGAGACAAAGAATAACCAATTCACTTTCAAGCAATGAATTTATTGCCAGTCCCCGAACCACTAAGAATTCCACATCCAGAGCTCCTACGAAAATACAACCTGAAAAAAATACTTCAAATAGTAAGAATTCTGGGAGAGAGCTATCCACAAAGTTTTCCAAAAGGTAAGAGGTAAGATTGTCACAAATTATTTTAATTTCAAATGTAATTTACTGCTTGTCAAATCCATGAACATTTGAGGGACATAATTTATTGCATTTCCTTGCAGCCCCCTCATCCCCACAGCAAAAACGAAATCCTTTCAATGGATATCCGCTTCAGAATATGCAATTCCTTTTGCCAATCATAGGTTTGTAGTTTTTTTAAAATTATACCTTGTACTTTGCTCACGGAATTTAATCTGTTTTTTTGTTGATTTAATATGAATAAGTGGTGGCATTATGAACTCGGATGACGCAGGATTTGTTTCTAGACCGAGGCTTCCACACTCGCCCTAAAACTTTTGTGAAATCGCACTAAATGCTTAGAGTAAAAATTGTAAATTACTAAAAGCTGACAAGAAATGACTTTATTTCTCAACACAATTCACGATTTTCATTTATTATCATTATTATATTATCATTACGATTAGATCGGATCTTCATCATAAATTGACCTATAGTATCATGTAAATAAATACATGAATATTCAAGATTCTATAATTATAGTATAGTAGAGACAGGTAAATCAAATAATTCAAACAATGTATACAAATGTAACACAACAGTTGAATAAATTTGTCTACGCATGTACACAAGTAAACTATACATTACTTGAAACGTACTCTAACGGGATTGTTGTCGTTTCTATTGTTAAAAATTGAACACCCTTAGCGAGAAATGAGTTTCAATAGCTACTATTAATAAGTACCCTTGCTATAAGCTTAACTACATGATGTATTTATAGACACACAAAAGGCTTGCACAACTCATATTTAAAATAATATACAATAGAAGATGATTCAAAATTTAAAGAAAGTGTATGAGATGCAGAATCGAATCAGTTTTGTTGCCTGTTTTCTAAAGCAGTTCTGATAAAGTCTTACATTAATAACAACATAATAGTAACATTAATAATAATGTGTCTGCGTGTGTGTGCATAATTGTGGCAATGTGAATGGCAAACATTGGAGATGACGCGGATACAACAAAGTGAAAAATGGTACCAGTCATTGTTTTATACATATAATAGAGAGTCGTGACAGTGGATGCGGATCCTTTGGTCAATTCATTTTTGAACTGCTTCATAAGAGCTAAATTAACAGATTTTAAATTCGAAAGCTCTTATCCACACTTAATATAGGTACATAAATAATCGTATCTGGTATTAGTTTCCATCTTAGATGCGAGCCTACAAACATTTCGTCTCCACCCAATGATGTCACTATTATTAATATAGATACAAATGTTAAGAAATCAGTTTTTATCAAAGGTACACAAATTCGCAAAACTTACTACCACTATACATACTTAATTTGGTTATTATTCATGCAAATACCGATCCAATTTTTGTTTCAAGTTGAAAAGTTAAAATAATGATTTATTTATAACAATAGAATATTGTATGTATCGCATTGATTAAATACATAAATATTCCCCATGCCCATAGCGTATTGCACATTATGGTCGGTCGTTGGCCTATTTATTTTTAAAACTGACTCTTTCTTTTTAGCTGTAAAAGTTAAATGTTTAGTTGCCTTATTTTAATCTTGGTAAGTATGAAAAAACAATGTTCCCTGTTAATTGCCCAATTTTGTTTTTGTCTATATATATAGTAGTTGCGTATACATTTCGACATGTAGTATTTATTAATTACCTGGATTCAGCCCCTCCCACATGTTGATTGTTTTGTTGTTTATATCTGTACGGTAAAATTTATTTAGTTGGCTTAATTTTCTACTTATATACTGATTGTAAGCGTAATGTATACGTTTGGTTCTGAACAACTTGCTCTACAGTGTTCTGTCTTGTGTACTGTCGGGTATTTAATTATTTTAGCAGCTGGAGATACATAAAAAGTACTTTTTCATCGTTATCTAAACTTGCAAGATTGTTCTTTTGCATGTTAAGAATACATAATACGTATACTAAAGGCAACAAGGCCCAATGGGGAGTAGAAAATCGTTTTGGCCACTGGCCGCAGTTACTTCTAATTTACGTATAATATTTAAATATATGCATTTAACTTGTTCGTTTCTTCAATTCTTGATCGAAATTAAAATTACTTACTAAATTGCATTGCATCCCTCTACTTGTAGAGTTTTATTGAACAAAATGATTTCTATTGTCAATCTAATGGTAACGCGGTGTTAGCTATTTAGTAGTGACGATTAACCATCATGCATAGTACACAGAGTGGAGAGAGGCAAGTAAAGAACGACAGAATCGCTTACACAATTAATATATAGTAATATCCAATGCACAATTACGTACAGAGGCACAAAACGGAAAATTACAATTAAATTCAATAAGGATATGTGTAAACATGCAAAATGTTCTGTGTAATACAGAGAACTAGAGGCAGCCGGGTGATATTATTCATTAAATCCAAACCCTTGAATAGTATCTCAAAAACTCTACATATTAAGTTAGATGTAGCCACGCACGAGAGTATTAAAGAAAGTGAAGAAAGTATATATATATACGATACGTATGTGTAATTGCGTGTAATATTATATTCATGGTGATATTTGATACAATAATTGTATAATTTAATGCTGTGTAATACCCACACATATAGTACAATCTAATTATAAATATTGAACAGACAAGTACAGTACGACAATTAAACGATTATCAAAATCGGGAAAGAATTCTTTTTTCTTTTTGTAGTATACATTTGTTGACACACTATAATAGCGTAGTCATTTTGTTATTTATTATAACAATGACGACAATGAGCCATCACACACATTATTATAGAATATTGTTGTTGACGGTTCCCTATTTTATTTCAACAGTTATAATAATTATAATAAAAAATTGTGTACGCAACTCCAAGTATGTAGACGGAGAATCCAACCTGTTACCTGGCAACGTTCGATCCAGCACTTCTGTTGCTTGGTTACAGGCGGTTGCACCGTCTACCAAGTATGTAAGTAAGTAAGTGTGTATAGTGTAGTTTGAATTTAAATTAAAAGCTCGTTACTTTTTGATTCAGTGTGTAAACAAAGATTTTGAACTTGGTTGTTTGATATATGATCAAAAAATTAATTAAATACGTAGACAAATATTCCGTCTACTTGTGTTAAATCTCTACATTGGGATGCATCCGTTTCGATATACATTACAAGTAAATTTCTACCTAATACATAGCCAAAAGGCTGTGGAGGGAGGAGAGTATAAATAAAATCATATAGCTTTTTACTAGTATGCATTCAACTCATTGTCAGTACTGGATACTTGTTTAAAAATTAAAAATGTCTACATCTATTGAATAAAAACGTTTCTTTCGTAGAATACACAAATACAGTATGAAATGGCGTAAGCAACGAATACCTATACTAATTATTAACAATTTGAACTTTACATACAAATATATATACAATTTAACAAAACCTTCTATTTAGAGATGTTATTCTTTTCTGTCAACAAACTGCCTGATTACAATTATACTACAAAATAGGAAATGTACACACACATTTACGTGCCTGTAAAATTGCAAATATCGATCTACATTAAAATTCCGTTGAAGAGCGCATTTTAAATAACAGAGAAATAAGTTGCGTACAAAATCAGATCTCATTACGGTATTTCTAAGCGATTCAAGGCTACATTGAAAAAATCAAGTTTCCAATTAGTGTACCTGTACACTCGCTCAGAGATTATAAGGTTTCAAGTCTGCATGCAAAATTCTCTACAGCTGCCAAAGTTACAATTTTCTTAAAAAAGTCAATGAAAGATATACAATTTTCTACGAAAAACATTCATTATTCATTCTCCATTTCTAAGAATGTATTTGCAAATTATCCTCTACAAAAATTGCACATTTCTGTACACAAACCGTAACCTTTGACATTTGAGTAGAATTTTATATTTATTATGTATGCTTATGTTCTTACACAACTTGGTTTAGCTGTCAAATTGTATTTCCGAGTCTTTTATATTCAAGATTTTCAATATGCCTTTTTCAAATTCTGTCGCGTAAATATAATAGTAGTACCTTTGTTGTATTATTTATGTAGTAGTAGAGGTTACATTGAAAATAATTATTATTAGTTGCCATTTAAATCTATAGGCGTATTACTAATTACGTCACATGGCTGCGTATTCCTCCATGAATTAGGTCTATTTAGTGAACTAAAACTAGTGTACTGTGTCAAGTATTGCTAGTAAATTCTCCATTCTTATCTATCACTGCCACTATAACGTGTGAATACTTAATATTATCGCTTATTGTTTGTGTTCATTAGTTCTAAATATATATGTATGTAGATTTTGCTAGAAATGTATTCTCTAATTGAGTGTTTGTTTATTTAAGAAATGACATAATTAAGTATATTTAACTAGAGAGGGGCGGTTACTCTAAGTGATGCAGATTATTAGAATACGATTTTTCAAACTACCTAGTTAGCAGCCAGCATTTTTTCTGTACTGTAATTACATGACATCGACGAAGAATTCATTTGGATTGTTTGTGGAGCCGCTACGAAAGTTTTGATTATGATTCGTTGCATCGCCGTTCGAGTGAAGGGGGTAAGTGGGCGGGGCCGGCGGTAGGATGCTGTTGACACTTCCCAAAAGTCCCGTTGACGCTTGTTGCGGGTGTGAGTGGATCACTTGACTTGAGTTTGTCATTTGCTGCAAGAGAACACTTGAACCTGACTTTTTGGAGCGATTCGACTCCGAGTCCGAGTCTATTGAACGCATTTCCAGGGGAGCAGCGAATCCCGTGGGCATACCGTGATTGTGATTGTCTCGCACAAGCAATTGACGCTCCCGACGTGAACCCGCAGTATCGTTACTACTTCCCCCTGGAAAAATGTACAAAATCATTTACATATGTATGTACACTAAAATTTGGACTTTCTTATGCCGTGTTATTCTCTCTCTCTCTCTCTCTCTCTCTCTCTTTCTCTCTGTCACTACTGTAGCTGCATGTGTGCAAGAATCAATCTTTGCATTTCCGAATAAGTTTAACAGGAAACTGAAAATTCATTGATTCTACTTAAAAATTGATTTATTCGAAATCTTAAACAACTTGTAGATGAACTTCTACAAATTGTTGACATTTTCGAAATGGGGTGAGCTTGAGTGGTTCTATGAATGGATAATATACCTGAGCCGCTGTGAAGACTTGATTCTTGTGGATAGCTGTAAGCGTTACTTTCGTAGCCTACAAAAAGAAATAAATTATAAATGCAAAGTGCCCCATTCCCTTGTACAAGTATTAGTAATGAGTGGTGTTATTATTATATGATAAAATGTTACCGCCACTCATGTATGGCATCGGTGCGTAAATGGGAGGTTGGTTAATAGCACTGGATGAGTAAGGGTTCGTCCAGCAAGGCTGTGATGCAGCTGAAGGGGGTGGCAAGGAACCCAGCACTTCCGAAACTGACACTGACTCTTTGTCATCGTCCCGAATCTTCATGGCAGCTAAAGATGAGACTAACTCTCCAAAAACGTAGTAGCACTGCTCGGAGAAAGTCAATTTGTTCACCGTGTGTCGTATAAAACCAGACTTGAGCATCATCGAAGAGTATTTTCGGGCATCACGACGTTCTGCGAACCCTTCCACGTGATTTAATAACCAATCCACCACATCTGCCCCTAAACATTCAAAATTACAAATGCATTATTATTCACAACCTCAACAAATGCAATGCAAAAGTAAGCATTTTAAGCATTCTCGTGAATATTTTTGCTTCTTTTTTAAGTATTACCAATAAAGGCATTCGGTATAATAATCTTTAGCCAATTTCTATCTCGTATTTCCAATCCAGAGTCCGGTTTCTGCATTTCTCTCACAATCCTAATCATAGACAAATATTATGTACTAGCTTAATACATACATGGCATTAGAATAATACATGTAAACTTTGTTTATGACAGCTAACCTTGACATGGGAGTATTTGCTGTCAGCCGAGTCACCACCTCCTCCACAGTTCCTGTAAGCACAACAATTAATTTTTGAATCATTAAAATTTATACATTAAAAACGCAACTTTCTCAAAGAACTGGAAGAAAAATTGGGAATTTATTTGGAAAATATTTTCTTACGTTCCGTTTCTGGTAAACTGGATGTGATGGACGAGCTTGTGGAGGTGAGAGTGGTGACTGACGGCGGTCTCGGTGGATATTCACCGATGGCGGCCGTTGTGTGAGCAACCTGATAATTAGTAATTTATTCTAGAAAACTTATTAAATGGAAACAAAATGACTATTGAGTTGACTCACCCAAGCTCCTGGGTCGATAGGTCTCACTGGTTCAGTTCTGGGGATGGTAAAGTAACCTTTAGGATTGGGATCCCAACATTTGACGCACACGAGCTTGATGAGTCCAGGTTTCTGCACCACATCCCTTAGCACTCGCACCTACACCAAATAAACAAATTTAATTTACGACTTGGCACGAAATAAAACAAACTAAACACAAAAGCACCCTTTTTCTGTAGGCAAACTTGTACCCCTGCTGCCAAGTACAGATAAGCTGCATGCACACAATGCACGTAAAGAATATAAACAAGAGAAAACAAGACAAAATTTTATCAAGTAGTGTTCCACCAACTTGTAGCCATATGTAGGCATTACACGGAGAGGGGAGACATGATGATGCAAACTAATGCTGTGCGAGAAGAGATTTGCTGCAAAAGTTTCTAGAAGCTTAAAGAACTGCCTAATAACAATAAAACAAGCAACTGGCATAAGAAAACAAGAGCAGACAAACTGTATGCTCAAGATACAGAATGAATGAAACAGATTAGCAAAGAATATCTTTCGATACGAAACACTAATATTAAGATAAACGCTAACTTTATGCCTAAATAAACCAATATGTCAAGATCTACTACTATATACATTCAAGGCAAGGTGTACAGCACACAAGGTGTTTCTCCCCCTTCTAAATATGTATTACACTAGTATAATGAATTGGGAGTACGGGCCCCAATTCATTACTAGNCTAGTATAATGAATTGGGAGTACGGGCCCCAATTCATTACTAGTGTTCTAAATATGTATTACACTAGCAATGAATTGGGGCTCGTACTCCCAATTCATAATGATCTTACAATTAGATACTTGCACAAGTTTTCAACTGCAATGTGCGTACATCTTATAATTCTGTTTTTGTTCAAGTTTAAAAATTAATTGCAAAGTTAAACAAGGCCATCTCGTTATTCTTCAATTAGTTTCTGATTAAGTATTAGCTAACTTGACCTTATGGTTTATGCCATCATAAATTAGAAAACGGTATAAATTCCAGCAATGTAGATACTCACCGCTTTGAATTACAATTAATATGTATTNAATTAATATGTATTGTGCATATTATGTCATAGGTATTTCAAGTAAAAGCCAACTAACTATAATGGGACTTGAGGGCTGACTCACCGCTTCATCATTTGTCATGTTCTCAAAATTGATGTCATTGACTTGGAGGATCATATCTCCAGGTTCTATTCTGCCATCTTTGGCTACAGCGCCTCCCTTCATGATGGAGCCCACGTAGATTCCCCCATCGCCCCCTTTGTTACTCTCGCCCACAATTGAAATTCCCAGGAAATTGGGACCATTGTCGTCTTGACTCATGTTCAGCGTCACGGTGATAATATTGAGACTCATGGAGGAGTCGGTGATGGAAGAGAAACTGGAAGTACGAGACATTGCGGGCTGACGATGCTTGCGACGTTTCTGACGTCTCTGCTGCTGATGTTGTCTTGCTATTCGTGATACACTGCTGTGCTCTATTTACAATTCACAAAATGAGAAAATTAAAATTATCGTTGGAGTAGGGAATAGGAATAAATTCATGAATTTAAGGTGGCCAGTGCAGTGGTAGTAAGGACGTGCCTGTGGTAGCAGTGATTCTACTGGACGCATCATCCTCCGACTCCAGAAATGTTGTTGTTTCCAAATCCGAACTCATCATTGAGGAATCATAATGGTGATGACTACGATGTTTTGCATGGCCATTGAGTCCTACAACAGAAGATAAACAATGAATTAGTTTGTGGAACGGCTGTAGACATCTGAGCCATCATCATATCCGTCAGTCCACTGTGCAAATACACACAACCAATCATCTTTAGTTCAACAAATAAAAAACTTACCATCGAATCGACTGTACTTGTCCATCAGTCGAAAATTCGTGTCCCGTCTGGCACGCTGCCCACCAACATTAAAGCCTGCAAAGTCAATTGAACACAAACAGTCAATATATTGCTATTTTCTAATGCTGAGCGTGAGATTCAAATGAGCTCTATCTCTACTACACAGCAAAAATAAACGTAAGAAGGGTTTAGTTTTGGCCATCTTGACAAATATTCCAATAATTCTGCTCATAAGAGAGTGAGAGAGAGATTTTGTAAATACGATTTCTATAATTCTTTTAAATTTCGAGGGAATTTTACCTCGTCTAGAACTAATGATTGATTCAGTCTCAGTACATGTGGTTGTGTCATCCGGCAATGGCTTCGGAAGTCCTCGTAAACTTCTTGGCCTATACGGCAATTAAGACAACAATTTTGATCTCCTTTTTTATATGTATAATGCAAATAATGCAGCAAAATGGTTGGACTTTGCCAGCGATGAAATGTCCTCGTCGGCAGAGGCGGAGATGAGGCAGAGTTAAATCGTAGCGCTCACCATTTACTTTCTTAGCGACCAGGGTAGGCATTCAATTAGACTTTTTCCATTTGCTTAGCAAAATTTTTTGCCTAAAGTTGCATGACAACCCAATAGCAACCATGTTAAAGTTACGCAAAAATATTTGCTAAGCAAATTCCTAAAAGTCTAATTGAATGCCTAGCCAGGACTTTGAGTTCGCTTAACCTAATATTGTATAAGGTGACACAAAGTACTAGCTCGCTTACTTCGTGTCAACTTGTAAATGTTAGGTTAAACGAACTCCAAGTCCTGGTAGCTAACAAAGTAAATGGTTAGCGTTACGATCTACCTCCACATCCACTCCGCCTCACCTCCGTCTCCGCCGACGAGGCGACGAGGCGACGAGGCGACATTTCATCGCTGTCCAAGTCCAACCAGCAAAATTAATGAAAACGGCAATAATGTGCTTACAAAGGTCTTCCCATTTTATCGACGGGAAGTCTGATATCAGAAGGAGCTATGCTGTCAGCACATTGAGAGTTAGAATCGGACACATTACTCCCCTCCGATGAAACCAACTGAAATTGTCAGAAATATTAACATGAAAATAAATGAAACATTTATTTGTAAAATGAATTTTTTTAAAATTCTAGACTTATTATTCTAGATATTATTTACCCATGAAACTACACGGCCATTAAAGCAGGGCAAAGGAGCGTCATCGTCAACGATTTCTTCTTTTACAACGCTGAAATTTTGAAAATATTATTTTCACGTTAAAATTAAAGTTTTCTTGTCTGCCATGATAAACAATTTATAAAAATGCGTGCATTTAAAAGATATCTGTTTTCATGGACTGACCCGAAATCATCGTCCATAGACTTAAAGAAGAACTTGTAGTTTGGTCGATTGAGAACATTTTTAAAGTCAACGAGTGTTACACGATCAGGAGGCACTGGAATTTTCACCAAATAAGGAGTCTCTTCGTCGTCAATATGGTATATTATTTTCGTCTCCTCCATTAGATCGAAATTTAAATAAAAAATCTCTCTAGTGTCAACTTTTGTAAGCTGAATGAAAATAGCTGCTTCAACAATTAAGATTCAATCTAAATCCACTTTCTCTCAAATGCATTTCTATTGCACTTTCACAGTTTCACATAACAATGGATTATAATGTGTGAACCATTTGCAAAATCACATTTTTTAGCTTTTCCTTGGTTTTTGTCAGACAAATTGTGAATTGCCTTTCAAATACATTTCATACTTTAGTTGGACAAGAAACGGTGATCTCTGTTCCTGATTGTTGTGCAGTTTGAAAAATTGGGGGCAAGAACTGCTTCACAATTTCTATTTGCATAAATCAGAATCTTTGTAATCAGAAGACACTTTTGAGAGCACATTTCTGTTACTACTTATATGTGCAATTAATCGTGTGTGAATGCGTAGATATCACTTTCTTGCCAATTCACACGGCTGTGTATTAAGCTTTCTATGATCAATGTTCAAGTCGGTACATAATTATTGCTTTCGTTGTTCGTATATTAATTCAGCCAGCGTATAATCTTCACAGACTGAAAGCCTTTGTGTGGTCATAGTCATACTACATACATCTTTATATTATGCATCTGGAAATAAGGACACTACTAATAATATCAGCTGCCACTGAATCACATTATTACACATTGACTTAATAATTTCTGAAAATCAGCTGCCGTTTTTCTGTAAATGTTTGAAGTCCATGTTGTACATTATTGTGTGTGCACTGTGCACTGTGCACGCACGGTGACTACGGTGACTACGGTGACTACGGTCCACTGCAGTGACGTCGAAAGAGGTCGAGTCGAGTACTTGAAATTCACCAGCAAATTGCAGTGCACTTTTAGGTGAGAGAGATTTTCTCGAGTCGTGTTGTTGCCGTTGCCTTGTCGCCCTCAATCTCATTCACACGACACACGAGCGACTGCTTATACAAAGCTCACCTTACATCTAATTACTGTTTACAGCTCAAAGAGAACAATTAGTTGTATATGTGGGGGATTCGGGGAGAAAGTTTTGCACGTAGCGGTCTCTCGATGGAGCTGTGAGCACTGTAGTACATCCAGAATTTTCCAATGATTTATGTACACTGATGAATTTGAAAAGGCAATAAAATTGAATCAAATATGGCAGGAAAGGGCGCAGGGGCAGGTCAATTTACATTTACTTTTTATCCTTGTCTTCTCTTATGTTCTCTTACGTTCTCTTATGAATGTATGCGAATGCGAACGAACAAGTGCTAGTGCTGTATCGCTCCATCGTATTCGTATTATACTTTTATGTATGTATGCATGTACGTATGTATTAGTTCACTTAAACTCTTCTATCTACTTATATTATGGCCGTCCGTATAAATAATGCTATGTATCCCCCCTTCTTCTTCTGCTTGTAATATGTGCATGATAGTCAATATTGACATTATGTTATTGTATTGTGGTAGAGTAGAGGTGGATCGAATGGTTGAGCAGAGCACATATCTTGTTCTCTCTCCGACTCTGACTCTATAGGCGACTTTCTTTAGTTTACTTGACGAGTTCTTGTTCTGTAGCTACATGTTGCCTACAGTTGCTCTATCTTACATCTTACGCAAGAACTGTTATAAACTGTTATACTGTGTGTGCTGCTTATAATAGGTACAGGTACAGTACTCACTCTTCTAGCTGTAGTAAATACATAGTACATAGTGTGCTGGGCTGGCACTTCACTTACAGACACGTAGTTAAAGCAGAGGGACTGATGCATATGCCATGAATGCATCTATGTACTGTGTTGTGTACGTGTTGTAGGTGTGCGAGCGAGGTGAAGTGGAGAAAATGTATTGGCTATGTGCTATGTGGCTCTCACTACTCTCACAGTCGAGGTTTCCTTCATGTGAAGTTAGTGAAGCTCTCTGCGGATAAATTTTATAAGCTGCTATGTAGCTGCTGCTGCTGCTAAGTTCTCTGGCAGGTTTAGCTTCGTTGGCACTGTGGCGTCGTCAAGAGGGCGATGGCGATGATGGATTCTCAACAGTTTCCTCTGCCTTGTTCATTGTGTTCTACCACTCCACTGCCACCACTGCCCAACAACCCCGAGTCCCCCCTTTTTTTCTGCATCTGTATCAAAAAAACGTGGACGTTGTTTCGCAATAAATGAATAAATTTGCTTCCGATGTCATAGCCGATGCTAAAGTAGTATTGTCGAAAGCTAAATACAATGAACAAATATAGTTTTGCAATACCTTCTGTGGTATTGTGATAGAGGCTGGGATAAGCTAACAGACTTTACTTACAAATGTCAGTAGTGAATATGAAATGTATATAATATTATGTAGGTAGGGGAGAGTGTTGTTGGTTGGAAAATCATGATTATTTCAAGAAATCTTTGCTAGTGTTGGAAACACTGCAATCTGAATGAAACGTATAGCAGTTACTGTAGACCCACCCACCTGTGTAATATGGTATATTGATTATGAAATGACTCACCTGGAAGAAATCGATCACTTTAAGACTTGTGCTTTATTATCAACACTCATTGGTATTTACATTACAGAGTGATTATTGCATAATATTTGTTGCAAAAGAGTTGTTTATTTATAGTATTTTGGATTTTGTGATTTTTGCTAGTTGCATTGCATACTACATAGTTCAGTTTACTTTGCATATTGACATCATTCATACGCTAGGATGACTTCTTCAATGCTATCAATGAAGTTGGGTCACAAGATTTTACCAGGCAGAGTCACTGTAGGGGTTTACGACGGAAAACAATCTTATTTTACAGCAGCCACTAATGGAGAACGGGTAAACAACTTTCGAATTTCGGAACATTTGCATATTTGCATTGGGCATTAAATAATTATGAATAAATGTTGCTATCTCTGGTAAAACCAAAATATTTATTAGTAGAACTCATCAAGTCAAATTTATTAACCGAGTGTGGATATATTTTGACCTAAATATAAGTACCTATTATTGTAAAATTTAATTGGTCCGATTAAGAAATAGTATGTGGATATAACGATTTGTATAAAAACAAGTTACTTTTGTGTGTGGAAATTATTGGCTACCAAAACTAAAGGTCGACCGATTTTTAAAATAGATTTCACCGTTGTTTTAATGGAATCGTAGTTGCATAACCGGAACCTAACCTAACAATGAGTCACTGTGCTAATGTAGCTGATC
>JABASC010003457.1:0-14127 GCA_019776185.1 Plutomurus gul
AAATGGATAAATGAATTGAATCCATCATTTTCATTTACTGCAATACATTTATTTTAATCGACACACCTGGAAATGCTTTTTATTATGAATTCAACTCTAAAGCATTTATTTATTTTAATTATCGAATATCATATATTTAAAAATGTACATATTTATTATACGGGGATTCCAAAAACACCAAAACAGCAAAAATGCGTGAAAACAACAAAAAAGCATCAATAAACCAAAAAAGGAAAAAAATCCGAAATTGTCTTTGCTTTTTTGCTTTTTAGCGAACCCTGCTGTTAACCTTTCGCAATTTCTTCAACACCGTTCTACTTTTTACCCTCAAAATTGTGAAAATTAATTTTTTACTAGTAATTGACTTTTAGTTGATACAAATATCCAATGTAATGTCAAAGTGTCCAATGTACTATTAAATTTCATTAATTGAATAAAATGTTTAGTCTTTAAAATTGCATTGATCACATTAATCACATTCACACTACATGCTTTCTGTGTTTTATGTGATTTCTGTATCTATGATAATCTACGTAATGTCCTTTGTGAGAGACCAGTCGCTGAACAATGTTTTGACAATAAAGAACTCAAATCAAACCAAACGTTTGGTCACATTCACATTTCATCACAGTAATTAATTCTCCAAAGAACGTATTGAATTGAGACTTCGACCTCTGGATAAAGGAAACTGCATGAGATACTTCTGATACGACAAGGGTAATGTGAGATTCAGTTGAAGGGACGAACGAAGGAATGAGTATGAGGCGGGCAAACACTCGGCAGCTTACTTGCTTTGTTGATTTCGTTCTTCTCTTATCTTCGTCTTCGGTCTTCGACACTCGGAACGACAGGAGTGTGTGTGTATTGTGTATACGTTGCACAAATTGTTTTATCGACTTTATTTCTAACTTTTAGACTTTAAATTTTAACTTACTCTTACATATTAAAGTCGATTTCAAATTCAGTATTACAGTTAATTAAGACAGTACGAGATTCATAATGGCAACATACGATTATGATGAAGATCAACGTGAGTTCTCTGTCTTTGTCATCTGTTCTGTTTGTTGTGTTGACTGTCATTCCTTTTTTTATATTTTTATTATTATAAAAGTTAATGCCAAACTAGTTGCTTTCACAGACAGTCTTCATATGGACTTTAGATTTTGATGATTTAATGTGATAACGTGTTTTTTGTGTTATTAGAGAAATTTAAAGATTTTCTCATCGGTTACTACAATTCGTCATCTGGCCCTCGTGGGGGTAAGGATTTTAAATATGCCAAGCAACTCACAGCGTTAGCCAACCGGGAACAAACAGCAATGGTTGTGGATTTGGACGATCTAATTGAGTTTGACGGTGAAAATGAAAAACTGGCTGAAAACATCGAAAACAATGCTCGGAGGTAGGTAGACGGACGGAAGACACTTGTTGAGCTTATCACAAATTTCATTAGATAATTGAAAGCGAAAGATAAAAAAGTTAATTGCAAATTCGTCTATATTATAATGAAACGTATGCAATTTTGATTATAGGTACTGGCAGATTATTTGCAATGCCGTGTCTGATCTGCTTCCAGAGCACAGAACAAGAGATTTTGTCCCCAAAGACTCTTTGGATGTATATTTACAACATCGACTTCAGATGGCTCATCGTCACGAAGATGACGTCAATACCCATCCTCAAATCGAAGCTCAGTTTCCCAAGGAGTTGATCTGCCGTTTTGAAGTTTATTGGAAGTCACGAACTAATATAAAAGCTGTCGGCATTCGAGGTTTAAAGTCCGACCAAGTAAGCAAATTATATTTATTATTCATTATATATTTCTTATTTGTTAATGTGTTTGATAATTTTGGTGTTTCATAATGTTTGTCCCTCTAAATTTTACAATGTTTTATTTATCGTAAATAAATAAGAAAGTGGTAATAAAATTATAAAATTACAATGGTACAATTTTTGAAATTTTCAGATAGGAAAATTGGTGTCAGTGTTAGGAACAGTGATCCGAGCATCTGAAGTACGTCCTTTATTGTCAGTGGCCACGTACTCCTGTGACTCTTGTTCAGCAGAAACTTTCCAGCCAATTAATTCTGCCAGTTTCACCCCTTTGATATCATGCAGCTCCGAGTTTTGCAAATCGAACAAAACCGGAGGCAGACTTCAGCTGCAGACTCGTGGATCGAAGTTTGTTCGCTTCCAGGAATTGAAAATTCAAGAACAAAGTGCGGATGTTCCAGCCGGTCATGTCCCAAGGACTTTAACTGTTCACTGTAAAGGAGAAATTACTCGATTGGTGTCGGCTGGCGACCATGTGGCTATTACAGGAGTTTTTCTACCGCTTCCTAAGAGCACATCCTTTGCTCAGATAACGCATGGATTAGCTATGGACACGTACTTGGAAGCACATGTAAGCACCAAATAAACTGGTTTTAGTTAAATATCAAATTGTCTCATTCTCACCATGTGAATAAATGGTGATTTTAAATTATGCTTTTTGCAGAGAGTCATTCCAGTTTCTAAATGGGACGATGGTGAAGTAGCTGGAGAATTGACCGAGGTAGAAATGGCTGAAATATCTGAATCGGATTTCTACGAAAAATTGGCTGCTTCCATTGCACCTGAAGTGTACGGTCATGAGGATGTGAAAAAATCTCTGTTGCTTATGCTTGTCAGTTTGAAACAGTTCTATTGATTAGTAAATAGTAATGTCATCTGTAATTACTGTTTTCATATTAAACGTTTTAAATTTCAGGTTGGGGGAGTTGAAAGAAATGTTGGGGGTTTGAAAATCCGTGGAACTGTTAATGTTTGCTTAATGGGTGACCCGGGTGTCGCCAAATCTCAAATGCTGTCTTACATTGACCGTCTGGCTCCCAGAAGTAAGTAGCTAAATATTTTGTTGTCGATTCCCTACGTTTTCTACTCTCCATTTCAGTTTTTAGTTTTGATATTTGGATTTGTCTTTTCAAAGGAACAGGTTTCAAATCAAACCTTAATTTTGGTACAATTAAGTGGAGAAAGATGTTTTTTGATTTAATATATTATTATGTAACTATTGTGAACTAATGCTTTCAGGTCAGTTGACTTCTGGCAGAGGATCTACGGGCGTTGGTCTGACTGCATCAATAATGAAAGACCCTGTGACCGGATTAATGACCTTAGAAGCTGGAGCTCTCATGTTGGCTGATCAAGGTACGCTATCATATGAGAAAGTTAAAACAATTAATGGCCAGGCCTTACACATTACGTTAAAGTTTTATTTTATCGCGCTACGATTAATTTTCAACACCAACAATCTGTTATCTGTGTACGAATAATTATGAGACAATAATTGATTAGGCGTCTGTTGCATTGACGAATTTGACAAGATGAATGAGTCGGATCGAACATCGCTTCACGAAGTCATGGAACAACAAACAATTTCTATAGCAAAGGCCGGTATTTTAACAACACTTCATGCTCGAACTTCCGTGTTGGCTGCAGCCAATCCTGCCTACGGAAGATACAACCCCCATCGAAGTATTCAAGATAATATTGCACTTCCTGCGGCTCTTCTCTCCCGTTTTGACTTGCTATGGCTTCTCATGGTGGGTATACAATTATTTATGTAATGCTCTGGTCTAGCTGAGGTGAATGGTGTAAACAAATTTTGTAGTGCAGTAGCCGGGGCTATTAAAATAAAGTTATGTTTAAAATTTAAAATACATTTTTAGGACAAAGCTGATCAACAAGAAGATTTGAGATTGGCCAAGCACATCACATATGTCCACCAACATCTCATCGAGCCCCCCTCGCAGATAAAGCCTCTGGACATGGGACTGATGCGTCGTTACATTATAGCTTGTCGACAAACACACCCGGCTGTTCCTCCGGCGCTTAGTGATCGATTGGTGGAGGCCTACGTTGAATTGAGAAACGAGGCGAGAAACTCCAAAGAAAATACATTCACTTCCCCACGTAGTTTACTCGCTATTTTGCGTCTCTCAACTGCTCTCGTAAGACAATTTGTCCTTTGTTTTTACATGTTGCACTGTTTGACCTTTGACCAATCTCTTTCAATAATATTCTCATATCCTAAGCAAATTCACAACTGTAATTAAAATTTAAGAAATCAAATCAGATGCAAGTTTATTTTGTATCTTTTTGGAATATTCTGTAATATTAAAATAAATTACATTTTTATTAATTTAGGCTCGTCTGCGCTTATCCAATGAAGTTATAAATGATGATGTGGCAGAAGCCATTCGTCTGGTAGAAAAATCTCGCGATTCTGTTAGACCAGGTGAATTTTTAAATCTCTAGCTCACACATCGAGTGATTTTGTAAAACTAATTATCGATTCTGTTACCACAATTGTTTTACCATTGTGCATTCCAGGAACAGCACAACGTATTACCAGAACGACTAACAACACCACTGAACAGATATCTGGCATAATTCGTCGTCTTAAAGCTGCGCTCCCAGAAAATCGAATAGAAATTTCGATGAAGGAAATTCGGGAGAGATGCTCAAATGGAGGATTTACGGCTGACCAAGTGGACAGATGTTTGAATGAATACGAAGACATGAATGTATGGCACATCAACCAAAATAGAACCAAACTGACTTTTGTTTAAAAACAGTTTTACCTTTCTTTTTACCTTCTTACATCTCATATGAAGTTATTACTTTTTAAATGCCGTTTCACTGTTGAGCTCTACTTTTGTCTGTTCTTTCTTTCACATGATTCTATTTCTGCGCGTTTATGTAATAAAGTTAAAGTGTAGGACTCTGAATGTTTTTCTTTTGAATTATCACTTTATAATATAAATTAAATAGAGTGTACAACGCATAACTCCAATAAAAGCCTTACAAATATATTATGTACAAATATTTAGTGTTTTATTTAATTTCTAAGCATTTCCAAACAGTTTTTTCCCACGATGATTAAACGTTATGAAATTGGGACGATGCAGGAAAGATTCACAGGATTTACAAGCTAAATCTTCAACTGCACGAATTTCCTTGAAAGTTTTCGTTGCAGAAGCACCCCAAACTGCTAAAGCTACACCAAGTAGCCCCTCTATCATCATCTGTTAAAAAAAGAAAGAAATGCATATCAAATCTTCACAGGTATTACAAATGTGCCAAATGTTAGATTTTTGTCGGATTTCATGCGGCGCTTACATCCAAAGGGAGTCTGGTGAATTCTTCCTCATTATAGCGAATAAACGAAAGATCTGTAATATTCAAATTATAGATTAGTGATTCACGGAAAAAAACGTATTCGGATCCCAGACATCAAACTGACATTTTTCAGAAGCTTTAAATTCGACATGCTTGAAAAAATTCTCCTTTTTGAATGAGCTATTGCAGAAAAATCTTATTAAACTGCTTGACATGTGGGGTTCGGAATAGGAGAGAAACCATTAGTTGGACAAACTAAAATCTAAACATCAATGTTGTCTAAAAAACAAAATTATATATTCCAATGTCAACTTACGCTGAGAAACTGAGTATCCGGTGTGAAATAGAAGAAATACTCCGACAAAAACACCAATTTTCCCCATTGTTCTGCCCATGTTGATAATGTAAACAAATAAATTCGAAACAGCAGAGTATTATTAAATGTACATTTATATTTTGTAGCAGCCTAAATTCAAAATGTGAACAAGTTATACTCGATACTATTATACAAATAAACTTTGATTTAGAATTCCCATTTCTTTTCAGCTCATCGTTACGTAATTCCCGCTCATATCATATACACCCGTATTTAGATTGCGCATCAAGATTGTCATTGTTACTTTATATGCAATGCTTATGACTAGATTAAGTTTACACTGCAATATTATGCAATCGTATAAAAGAATAATAATGATGTGATTTTAATACGAACAACATAATATATTGAATTATATTATAATTCATTGACTTAATACCGTACAATTATTGTAACCAAACAACGTATACTTACTTTTATAGATATTAAAGTGACCTTAAAATAAATTCACCAGTAACAATGAAAGGAGAAATTATGTACACCATACGGAGGACCTTCTCTTTTTCCGTCATCAGCACTTTCCGTTTTTCGGGAGTTGGCGAAAATACGTAGGTCCTTTTCTTCATAAAGTCTGTCACGTTTTGTGTTGATTGTTTTCTTCGCTTCCAAGTAGGCAAAAAAATCTTTTTGTGAACCCAATTTAGAGGGCACGTAAGTATCTCCATAAATATTTTTGAAAAATGTCGTTTGCCTAAATGGGTGGTCACAGAGTGGTACTTTCAAATGGGATCTAGAGAGACAGACAATTTGTTGTTGTTAAATTCAAACATTTTGTCATTCTAATCGTGAAGCCACCATAACACCAAGTTAGTGCTAAAATTTAAATATTTTTGAAAAAATTGTGTAAGCTTACTTTGTCACTCTTATTACGTCATCATTATCTTCCCATTTTCTCCAATTAGTACATTTCTGATGATCACTACTACGATCGGATATAAGACTTTGGATAGCAGAAAACAAACATTTATTAAACGAAAAAGTTCAATAAACTTAATTATATGTGCTTGTTTAAATTGTGTAACAACAGTAATAAATAACATTGTAATTAGTTTATCAGCAATTTAACAGTCAAAATTACTTTTTTCTTTATAGTGCGCTTACCACTGTTGTCTCCAAGCTGGCTTTCTGCAATAATATTTGGCTTGATAATGCATCGTTAATTAATCAATTTCTTTAAACTGTAAAGGTGAAAGCGCAGTACATTCCAACAGTTGTTCAAAATTCGTGGGTCTGTTGGGTACGTAGGCACTTTAGGTTGTCCCGTTTCCGTTCCATTTTGCCTCTGAGGAAACTGCCTTGATAGACTTTTCAACCAGATATCATTGACACCACTCGACTCGTAAATTCTTATTTTATTTCTGCTGCAGATTTGACCATATTCTCAATATTATACCTACCGTGAACCTGGTCATTGAGATTTGTGCGCAAGCGCAAACGTGTGTACTTATTACTATACGTAGAATGTACCATGATGAGTTCTTTTGGTTCTTTCCACCAAGTACAAATTTGCAGTGCACTCACACTCACATTCGGAATACAACATGAGAAATACGGACAGACTTTTCTTTTTGTAATATGTATATGAAAAAATCATTGGAACTTTACTTGGCTGTGCTGAATGATTGGAAATCAAAAATACACTGTGCGTACAATTACTGCACCTGCTTCAATAAAATACAGCAATTGACAACTTCATGCAATTAATGTGGGGATGGGGGAACATATAGAAGTAGAGTTAATGGGCGGAGATATAACACATTGAATGGATACGGCACATCAAAAATCAAGTGTAGACATGTTCCCAAATGGTTACACCACTGAATACGATATACATGGTTCAAGGTGAAATTAATAATTCGCTTGTTGACAAATTTTAGATTTACTGTTGCTGCGTCTGTGATTTACTAACCACAAACTTTATTTGCAACTTCTTTTGCCATCATCACAATGTATACACAGTTGGTACAAACAATGAATATCACAGGCTGTACCGTTAATTTAAATAAATGTCAATCACAAATCATTTTTCATTCCTATTTCTGCCTTCGAAAGATTACGTTTTTTTCAGTTCTTCACTTGTGGTTGATATTTCATTTGGCAGCTCTAATTGTGCTTCTACTGGCAGTAGAATTCTTCATTTCTAGGTAGTTGGCAGAATGATTTTTAGATACTCCGCTGCATTACGACTGATTTTTCCGTTGCTGGTTCTTTATTTACATTCTCCGTCAACAACAATTGCCAATCCCTGGGGTAATGGTGTTCTAAATGCGCTCACCAACGCTGCGAATACGGTTAACAATGCCGTATCCATTATTTCCAATTTCGCGTGTGTAAATACGGATGTGCCCATTGTTTGTGAGAATCTCCATGCATTAGTTGTAAGTTACCATTTTTTATGTCCCTTTCTATAATATCGATAATTATATTGTAATTATTAGTAAACTTTTGCAGATTAATGTCGTTTCTCCCGGTTTCATTCCAACACACTGCAGTGCACTTGCAGCCACGCCCCATTGTTGCCGACAATTCTGCAAACCGGCTTCTGGGGGTCAGTGCAACATTAATGGAGCCTGTTTTTGTGATCAGGTACAATTAGGAATTTAACCGTTTATTGCAAAATAAAATATTGTCGCTCGAGAATTTTGCACATTAAAATAGAGATTATAATTTCTACTTCAAATAATTGAATTTACATTTTTGGCTCAAAAGGGCGAATTGCCGAATGTTTGTGGGCCATTGTTGAGCGAGGACACTCCAGCGGAAAAATTGCGTTCTTCAGAGAAGCAACTTTTGGCGAATTGTCGGCCAAAATGTCAAAGCAATCCCAATGGGTGCACTCGGGCCGCTGTTGCTTCCAATGGAATCACCTACGTCTGCATGTGCTACTGTGGCAGTGATTGACCACCTAACAACAGCACTCTAAAGTTTCTAGTATAAAGTCTAAACCAATGCCAAGTCCTAATTACTGTATTACACGCATTAAGACTTTGATTTAATTGTTGATTAATTTGTGACTAACTATGTATAATAAATTTAGTGGAATTCAACTTTGGATTTCTTAAATAGCACGACCACTTTGTTGTAGCATTGTTTTTTATTCAAAATCAGTTCGTCCTTAAATCTCACACGGGGAAGTGTGCTTAATAGTACATTAAATAAATAGCTTATCCTGAAGCTTGTAAGTTATATAATTTTATAATTCCATTTAAGCCTGGCTTGCACATTTTCTGGCAATGAGACCGGATATTGTCACACAACCAACCTCGAAAACTGAAAATGTTATTGGCTTTAAATATATCCATGAAGCTCTGTAACTGAAAAGCATGCAATTTTTGAAAATAAAATTCTTAGTCGGCGAAGCACTTTGCGACTCACGAGAAAGGTACAAGCTTGCCCTAATTCCCGAATTCCGATACAAAGCTTAAAATTTATTAAATCAAAAGTCAACGGTTCAGTGACCAAATGTAAACTGAAATTCTATCCTCAAAAGGCAGGCTTTAAGATTTGCCAGTGGGATGGGAAAAGTGAAATTCCCAGTGGAATTTCCAATTTCCCCATTTTTTTATACCCTGGCTAACGGACAATGGTTTGAGCCATGAGCGTGTAATATTTAATTTAATTTAATTTGAATATAATATTTTCAAATTATATCGAATTTTATCATAATATGTGATCACCGCAGGTGTTGTTTCAACTCAACTTTATCTCGGAGTTTATAAATACACATTGAAAAATGTTCTGTGCATAAATTAAATGCAAATTCATTTAGGTGCACTTAACATGCACCATCGAGCATGACATTAATTTAACACAAATTCGAATTACTGCATAAGGCCATTCCAAAGTCGATCATCCATCATGAAATGAACAAAAGTAGTAACAATAATGCATTCTATTTATAAGCCATCTGACTCTCTTTCAGTTGATTATGGCGAAACATCGTTGTTTTTTGATGATTCGTGCTAGTAGCATTATTATATACATAGTAGGTAAAAGTAGGACATTACATATTGCAGTGTTTGTTGGGTGCACAAAGGACAGGTGCTTGATCGGAGAATTCCATGCGCTCCACTATTTAACAACATTCATAACGAGTCGTGTACTGCACACGATAAGAAATAACCGAAAAGCTCACCAACAAATTTCATCGAGAAAGCATAACAAAAAGGGTTCACATTTTTTACGGGGTCAAACGTAAATCAAATGGGTTTTATTCGTGTGTGTATTGATTCTGCAACAAAACTGGGTGAAATTAATTTTTTAAAATTATTTCTATCAATTTTGAATACCAATTCTGTGAAAAATTTCCTATTTACAAATAAATGAACTTAAAGAATATTAATTGATAAATTTGGGAAATAAGGGGTTTTAACAATAAAACCCTGGGGCTAATTATTCTGCATATATTGGATACAGGATTTCTCAAGATTGGCTGTGAGACATGCACGGAGAGAGCGACCGACAAACGCATAAGAAAGGCACAACACCGTAAATCTAATAAATGTTTAGACGGAACTGTGCTTTTTTGGCTTTTTGCTTGTGAACGTGTTCTGTAGTTACGTATCTGGAAAGCAGGCAAAAACTAATCATTGGTGTGGCTCACCGTGTACAAACTCACACAGCCAGTCTCCAAACTAGTAGTTCGCGGGAATTCATTATTTTCCTATTTCCGAAAGTTCAAGGCAAAATTTGAGCACAACCACATAAATAATATCAAGATTGTTTTTTGTTGTGCTTGCCCAAAGTGCCAACAACACTTCCACACCAAACTCTCGCTCATTTCCACTTTCCATATTCCATTCTGCTAGACTACCTATATATTCACTAGCTTTATAATAATATTTTTAGAATACATTTAAGACACAGTGCACACAGTAGTACCAAACAAACACGCAGTGTGAACGTTCATTCAAAAGCGAACACTTCTCCGTCCTTAAATACACCAAATTCTTCCAGAGCAAGATTTAACAGTGGTTCCCGTTGTGTCAACCTTGTGTGAGAAATTTTGACTGCATTACTTCATTAGTAACTAGTGGCACACCAAAAAAATCAAGAGCCAAATTGAACCTCTATAAGAATTTCTACAGTCCACTAATCAAAACTTTAAAGGATTTAATTACATGCACGTGAGTAAAATAATAAAACAGTTATTTCCCAGAAAAATATTGAAAACAAATGAGCTTCTCCTTTTATAAAGGAAAATTGTTTACATTGTTTTTCAAATTTGTAGTTTCTTTAAAAATAATCAGAGTATTTCAATTGTTTTAATTAAAGTAAAATTAAAACAATATTTTAACGAATTTTTTAATAGACACAACTTTCAAAATCATGTCATGAATCATAAACAAATGTTTCGTTTAGCATCATTTAAAATTTCAAAGTAATGATTCAGATAGTTGAGAAAGTGTGCGCATGTGTATTATTGTTGCAGTATTTCCGGTGGATGATGTGCATATTCTCACCGTGCAGTGCGTCCGTTGGAAAACTTCAAGATATTATCGAGAACCAGACGAATTTCCCCTACAATCGCTTTCACTTTAACGAAGTTTATCCTGGAATATACCTCGGTGACGCGTGAGTTATTTTTGCATCATTATTATTGCTGGCGAGATGACGTCACGACGGTATATGCGACGCTACTATCACAAATCAATCTAATCTTTTTAGGGAAAGTTGTCGGGAAAGTAGCATCGATTTTTTGGGGAATTGGTTTTCCTTTCACTTATGTAGTCACAGTTGGGGTTCACCTAGTCAAACGCTACAATATTAAATGTCCAAAAATGAAAAGTGTCCGTCAAGAATCTTTGTTGGACGGTGTCCAAAATGGCATAAAATGTCCGTCAAGAATCTTTGTTGGACGGTGTCCAAAATGGCATAAAATGTCCGCCAATAATCTTTGGTGGACGGTGTCCAAAATGGCATAAAATGTCCGCCAATAATCTTTGGTGGACGGTGTTCAAAATGGCATAAAATGTCCGTCATAATCTTTGTTGGACAGCGTCAAAAATGGCATAAAATGTCTGTCAATAATCTTTGTTGGACACTGTCAATAATGGCACAAAATGTCCGTCCATAATATTTGTTGGACAGTGTCAAAATGGCATAAGATATCCAAAATTAAGTTTAGTTTACTAAATACACTTTTTGTGGGAAATATATTTCATTTTATGTAAATTTTGCCTTCTTTGGACACTGGCCACCAAATATTGATCTGTGCTTATGGATTATTGGACACAGGGAAGGTGCAAAAGATGTATACAGTTTAGAGACGTTGGGGATTACTCACGTTTTGAATGCAGCCTTTGGAGACGATGCTCTTCCGAATGTGGACACGGGAGAGAAATTCTATCGAGAGAGAAGTTTCAATTGCCAATTTATGGGCGTTCCTGCCATTGACATTCCATTTTTCAACCTTAGTCCATACTTTCACGAGGCTGCTGATTTTATAGAGACCGCTCTCAAACAAAATGGTATTTGCATTCCACTTTCTATTTTCGTGTCTTCCATATAAAAGTAATAAATAATAGCACACCCCTAACATTTTGTGTATTTCCATTATGGTTACAGGTAAAGTTTACGTCCACTGCATGCAAGGAGTCTCCCGCTCAGCCACCCTTGTTATCGTCTACATGATGATCAAACAGAATATGTCTGCAAAAGAATCTGTTAAATTAATAAGGTAAGTTCTGGACAAATAAACTTTTAAAAGTAATATTTTAAAAATAAATGTATATTTTAAATACATTTAAAAAAATCATAATGCTGTTTTTATTCAACTAACACATACACGTAAAGTGCTTTACACTGTATATTTAAAATTTCCCACCCCTATTTGTGTGAAAATGATTTTTAAACAATACGAGATAATTTAACTAAAATGTCTGCACTTTCATTGTTTTAGGAGTCGCAGAGCCATCTGTCCTAACGACGGATTTCTCGAACAAATCTGCCAGCTCGAAAGCACCCTTCGAAAAAATAGGTAGTACCCTGCACTTCTATGTGTAAGGGATTATCCATAAAACACGTAAGGCGTTTAGGGGTGTCTCGGAAAACGTTACATTGCGTTACGCGGGGGAGAGTGGGGGTTCACAACTACAACCGTGTCACGTAACACGTAACACTTTCAATGACACCATCGAATGGAATCTTTAGCCCCTCGTTCACAGAAGAAACGCAAATTTCCAATTCATTCGCGTCTTTAATCATTTCAATTTCACGAGAGACACACGGCTCGTCTAGTGTTACCAAGTTTTTTAAACCAAAAACCGGGACATTTTCACTTTTTGTGTACATTTTCATTTTCCAATTTCCAACATTTTGAATTTGGACGTCGTGGGAAACCCGATGCGCAAAAAAGTAATACTTACGGACTTACGCTGAGTGGCTATTTTTGTCCAAAAATGCCATAATTACTCCACAGGGGCGAACAAACCACCGTGGGAAACTAATACGAAATATACGGTAGTTAGTATGAATGGAAAAAAATTCACCAAAATCTGTTAAAAGTTATATTGTGGAATCAAAATCGAAAATCAAAATCAAAGCTTTATAGTTATTCTGTTCAGCTCCGTAAGGTGCTGTTCTCCCACAGAAAATTCCGATACCCCGTACGAACACCGAGCCAAGTGGAATGATTTTAACTACACAAAAGCGATATGGTTTACTTTTTAATTCGGTGATACATACAAATATATATGTATTATTTAAATTTTAGAAGTATTTAAATGGCGAGTCCATTTAATTTAGCCACACTTAACACAACGCAAGAAATGAAAATGGCCAATACCGTGACTTATTCTTCAGACTTTAGTTTATTTTAGTGTAATTCGCAAAAATATTCTTTCTTCAATCGACTGAATATTTGAAACTATTCAATCAGTGGATGTATTTTGCCCGTTATTCTTAGTTTGGCCGAATGGTTCAGACCTCCGTTTGAAAATATTGACATGTAATAACAATATGAAAGTTAAAATCATATTGTACGTATTTTTAAAATTTTGTGTTACGTAACTCAGAGGGGGGGTGTCTTTGAAAACGTTAATGTGCGGTACAGTAGGGGGGTCTAAAAATCGGCAAAAAAGTGTTACGTGTTTTATGTATGGTCCCTAATGAAACGATTTCTCATCTACCTTTCGATCAATTACGTTTTTTATTAATAAATCGCTTGATGAATGTAAATATAAGACTTTAATGAATGTGAGTTCACTTTTACCATGAATGTGTTTACCTACATATGTCTATGTCTAATGAATGGCACTCGTGTACAGTGAGTGCAGGCAAGTGTTCTCTTGAAATCTGTAAGACAAATAAAAATCGGTACGATCTGTATAATATCATTTACATAACAATTAGTTTCAAAGATACATATTGTTAGGTTATTTTCACAAGGGCGCATCACTTTTTTCGCAGAGCTTATGCCCCGCAGTAAATGTGCTTAAATAAATATTTAATTTTACTTAGCCTAAAAACACCAGTATCCAGCAGAGGTGGGACCATCCCATCATTTCCCATCACATCAACATCCCATCCCATCAACATCACGGGATTTTGATGGGCATGATGGGATGGCGATGGTTAGCCCATCACCA
>JABASC010003458.1:0-14126 GCA_019776185.1 Plutomurus gul
CAATTCGAGTTCACCAATTTATAATAGTTAATGGCTATTCGAACCTGTACTGGGGCTATGGAGCAGAAGATGACGATATGTATAACCGGTATGTAAATGCATTTGAACACTTCTATACTCAATATTTATTGTTTTATACATAGATTAACCTTGACATTGCAATTGAAATCTAATTTAGGTAAATTTCATCAATTGATCTTAAAAAAACCAATCACCCGTATTATTATATAAATAATCTCCCAGATTTTTTTCATAAAAAAACAGAACACATAATTTATATAGGACAGAGCTGGAAACTTTTATTATATATATCCTAGGTTATCTGTTATCCATATAATAATGGATTACACTAAAGCTGTTCTGGGTTTGTAGGCGAAATATTACAGGAAATTGAAAAATTCAAAATAATTCTCCAAAAATAAAATTAACGTTCAGTTAGGCATCTCGCTTTAAAGCTACATACATATTAAAACAAAGCATGCCTAAGAAAGTGAAGGCTGACCCGCAGCAGAATTAGCAGAGTTATTGTAATGGAAGATAACTTTAGACCAGGGTCATGTGTGCATTCAATTTATGAGTGTAATATTACGCGTGTAGGAGAGTGCAACCTGTAGTGCCATTGTAGGGACATATTTAGGTACATATGTGTGTGTATTTGTGTGGAGATATCCAAGAGAGTGATTAATGTTCCTTTGTGATTTTGTCCGGTGCGTGTGGTCGATTGTGCAGAATAATGGTGAACCACATGAAAGTGTCTCGACCGTACGCCGAAGTGTCTCGCTACAAAATGTTGCAGCATGGCCCACGCGTTCGCAACCAATACATCGAGCCTCTGATCCGAACGGCCAAATTGAGATTCCGCAGAGATGGACTGACGACCTGTCGATTCCGTTTAGTGTCTGCCCTGTCGCAGCCTCTATTCACGCACTTTGTCATCGACGTCGGTCAACCATTCTATTCCATCAATAATGCACTGCCTGACTTGCATCTCATTGCCCCAGCGGCCCCTCCGCATGGTAAAAATGTTCCCCTCATTCCCCAACAACAGGGTCAAAGTGCAGAGTCGGAGGATGGTGAGGAAGAAGAGGAGGAGGGTGAAAGCGATGGCTTCGTTGAACAGGAAACCACGATTGACCCCATAGACAGTCTCAACAATACCAATGGAATTTCTGTCAGTGTAAGTGTTAGCAGGTCGCCCCCATATTTCCCGACGACCACGATGACCCCCACTACTGAAAAACATGTGACGGTGGTGGAACTGCTGAGTGGCATTGAGAAAGATGCGGACAAAATTCGTGATACACATGTCATCATTGAAAGCGATGAATTCGAAGATGAACAAGAAAGTGAACCGGTTAGTAAGTAGAAATTCGTTAATAAAAGAGAAAATTGTTTCTTTTCCACTTTACAAAATTTTTCGGCCGTATATTAACTTATAAGCACTTTGATTGTTAAATGTCGTAGTAGAGAATGTACTATAGTTACTAGTTGTGGGTGTACTTAGGGAATATCCATTAATGACGTCATTAAAAAATGTACGTCATTTTCAACCCTATGAAGAGGGGTGTACTATGGGAAATCGTCAGTCCCACGATTTTTTAACTGATGACTTTATTAATTTGTCTTTCTTTATTATACGCTGTAGGTATACAAGGTCGTCACAGTCAATGAGATGCAACTGACGGGTAATCACAATTAATTTGCAAAAAGTAGAAAGTAAATTAATTGCTTTCAATCTTTTCAATTGGCTCAAAAAAGGTTGCTTCTCAACTACTAACACCTGTGTGTGCACTCATTGTAAGACTGAATTTTTAGAAGCAAAACTGTGAATATTTCATCGACCAAAATTCAAGTCTTTTTTCCATAATTGTGCCACATGTTTAACATAAGATTATTTAGTAGTAGACTGTACGTATTAGCTGAAGGTCTCAAGTGCACAATAATTGTATTTTACACTAAAACGTATGCATTTTTCTGTAGTTTGAATTTGTACATGTATCTGTAGAGATATAGGCACTGTGTGGGCGTACTATATGTCATTGCATTATAATAATAGCGCAATTGAGCTTCAAGGATTCAATCAAAAAATAGCTTAAAAATATGAAGAGGCTGTATATAAATAATAGAAACTATTGAGGGGAAATGTACTAAGAAAACCTGTGACGGAAAGAGAGACATCGTATTACACAATAGAATGTACAATTATACTAACTACTACAAGGTAATCGTGCGGGCAAGCAAAAATGAAGCACTATTAAATACCTATATGTGTCTATGTAAATGCAAAAATGTTTATCGTCTCTATTAACACTATTATATACATACAAATAAAACCGACAGCAGCAAGTAATTAGTAAATTTATGTATTTTCTACGCAAAGTCAGCCAACAATAAAAACTCTTTTGCTGGGTCATCATCATCCGCCCTTTATTTATTTATTCGCATGATTTAATTCGTCTAATTAATTAATTTCATTAATTACATGCTTGTGTATGCAAAAACATTTCCCGCCAAAGTAAAGGCAACATCGAATAGAATTATCCACTAGACAGAGATCGGAATGAGATTTTTTTCATTTCAGGAATGAATTCGTGGAGGGAGAAAGCGACTGATGGTAAATAAGAGAAGAGCGACGAGAGAGAAAGCCAGTGGGTGAAAGTAAAATGGAAAAGTGAAAGTCAATAATATACGGCTCTCTCTCTCTGGTGGAGCTGTAAAGATAGCTGGGCTACAGTTTTATTCCACAAGTCTCATGGAAATTGAATCGTTTCGGTCTAGACAGAAGACGAGCACTCACTCAGTCAGTGCACTCTGTACGTGCATACAGAATTCTGGGGTTCACTGTATGATTTTGTATTCCGTACTCGTTGTACACACATACATATAAAAGTAAGCACATAATGCCGCGTGTGGAACAGCATTCAGAGGAGTTGTTGCACAGCCTAATAATCTGTTGCGTAATGTTGTCGGTTCAGTTCTGTTATGGCTTGGCCTGTCTGGACATTAAGGATGAAATGTTTGCAATGTACACACAGAAAGAGAGAGAGAGAGGCATGGAATGCAGTGAACTGTATAACATGTAGGAGTATGTATTACACAATGGAAGGAAAGTCGTAGAACGACCGACAGAATATCTGTATTTGTACATAAAGGAAATCACAAAATCCGATAGATAACAATTGTGTGCAGCAAAGAATTTCCTCATCTCACTCACTAGATTTAGCAGGAATAAATGGAATGAATTCGAGATGAGCAAAATGGGGAATGTCTCATGACATGCATCAACTCCATTTACGTCTTTCTCTCTATAGATCTCTTTCTCCATTGGGGGAGTGGACGGAACGGGATGAGGAAATGTCACAGTCCTAATTTCTCCACACTCGAACACAAACAACCCCCAAAACGTTCCCTTTAATCTCTCGTCGTTCTCCATCCCAAAACCAGGAAATGCTAAAATCTCAACTATTTTTTATGTCTCCCATTTCCCCGGTACACACACACGCATTCACCAAACATAACATGGTTTTCCCAATAGTAGAATTTTCCCCCGTCAAAAATGCAAAACAGAAATAGCAATGAATGGTTTTCACGTTCTCCCTCTTTCTTTTACGTCTTTTCTCTATTTCCCCTCAAAACGTGCATTTCCTTGGAAAAATCAGTCTCATTGTTGTCTACCCTAAACATTTCTTCTCACTTAGCAAACATTAGCCGCTCCAGTTGGCATACAGGGGAAAATGAAGAAAAGAGCGGCAGCAGCACTCAATGTGAATTGCATTTATAATTCCATTTGCCGCGCACCCCACCGGAAAAGTGGGGGCGGGCCCGGGAACACAGCACACACACACAAGGAGAGAGAGAGATCAAGTGGTGGCTGGTGGCGATGATCAAGAGAGCAAAAGAATCCGTCTTGGAATAAAGCAACAAGGATTTCCAGAAAACAACAACAACAGCAGGCCAACAGAGTCAGACTGTCCCCACCACAGAAACCACCACCACAACAACAGCACAGCATTAAAGGAAGACGGCGGAACACCCACAACACAGAGCCAGCGAGAAGATGGATGAGAGGTTCTGGCCGCCGACTTCTCTCCTCAGTCACAAAACCGTGTAGGTATCTTGTTTGCCGCCAGTGTTCAATTCTAACCGACCAATTTTCTTATTTCCCACAAAAGTGCGAAAGAAATGGTAGACTTTTTCAAATTTCGTAACATGCAACAGGCTTTTATTCATACAATGTACCTATAATACATTTTCCCCGTTTTACTCACCCGGGCAGCTAATTCTCATTACCCCTTTTCTCAATGGCCAGTGGGTAGTTGTGAACACTGCTCACCGTGGCTGACTACGTACATGCATCAATGTATTTATGTGTACTTGGAAATGGAAGGCAATTTGCTTCGTCGGCATCCGTAATGTCTTTCGTGTTTATTCTGTATACATTATACGTGTGCGAGCAGAGTGCACGCAGCAGCAGCAAGCACACGGCCACACAGATCCATAGGCAGATTGAAACTCCGTGAAACTCTCTCTCTCTTACTTACCACAGCATCCCCGAATACAGATGTATCTCTTCTCGCTTTGTGTCTGTTCCTGTCTCTATCTCTCGCTTTCTGTCTCTACACACACAGACAATAACATTAATGTTGTATTAGGGATAGTGCACATATAAAATATGTATAAATACGTAAAGCCACACTTTTTCCGTGCACACACTCACACACTCACTCACTCTACCGCTCACTCACTCCATAATCTAATCCTGTATGTTAGAACTACAGGCATATACTAATAGTACAGAAGATAGAGTCTCATCGTCTTACTTTCTCCTGCATGATTACATATACAAAAAGGAGGTGAATACATTTTATAGATGCTTATCACATATCCGTGTGGATTTTGAAGAGCGTGCCTTCAGCATGCAAGTGAGTAAGTGCACACACACGGAAACAGAGCTTTCACTGTTGTGTTTGCGTGAATTGACATGAGGGATCTGTTGAAGCGAAAACAGAAGCAGGGAAAGGAACATGTGAGAGAGTGTCAATGAGTGCTAACAAAAGAGATTCATCTTTTTTGACAATATTGACACTGCAGGTGTCCCTCAACACCATTTCCACGGTGTAGACATGAGAAATGCACACTTGTTTTGTAGCTGGAAGTGGTGACTGCTCTGAAAAGATATTTTCTCCGTATAGATTTCACTTTACGAAATAATTAACCTCTGGTGGTGATGGTGCTGCACTCGGCAATTCTATTAAATAAATCCCGGCACAGAATTATTTCTCCTGGCAGTCAAAGTCAAATATCGATTAGATATAAAAAAACGTAGACAGACAGAGAGAGAGAGAGATGGGAGGTCGATGAACCTTAAACAAAGTAATTTTGATGTGTGCCACACTACCAGCAGAAGGAGAGCTAGAAATGTTGAAATGGGTACAGGCAGCAGCAATAGCAGTCAGTAGGGAGAGAGAGAGAGAAACTTTGTCAGTATGAATCACGATGACTAATTAAATTACTTGAAGAAGTGTATTTCTATCACATCTGCTGCAGCAGTGGCTCCCGATAAGCGACCTTTGACCTTATCATTACTAAGTATTAGTAACAAATGAAAGAATTATATATTTACGAAAAAATGTTTTCTACTTAGGAGTAAGGTATAGTAGGTTCGTTTTCCATTACTTTTTTTATAGGCAACAGAAGATTTTCGCGGAATTGCTTGAGATTATAAAGGTCTTTGCTTTTAGTCGTACGCCCATTAATCAGTGTTGCTTTTCTCTATTGGCGAAATTATATTTGACAAAATGGAATAAGTAATAATATAAGACTTAAAGGCATCTGATATCATTTCGACAATGTGACCGCGTAATTTTGTCAATTCACCATTTTGTTAGATCCAACACTGTTATTAATGCCTAGTGTAAGGTATATAATACCAACCACATGTGCAATTTGGATGCTGTCAATCTCATTGGTGGGCGATCCCCTCCCCTCTTACGTAATAACATTTTTTTCGCAAAAAGCCTCCATCAGAGATACATTTTAGCAAAGTATCCGAAATGCTTTCACTTCTCTAAAGTTGGAATATAAGATGAGAGTGGAAGAAGAGAGCGTGTCAGCGTGTGTGAGAGATTTTTCTATCTAAACATTCCTATTATTTGTATTGTGTGAATAATGCTGGAAAGTCAATATTTTTCCACACCCGACACTCGTCGCTATATAATAATAAGGTAAGTAGGTGGGAAATATGTTTCCAGGAATTTATTTTCATGCGAGGGCGTCAAAGAGACTGCCACTGCATCCAACTTTCTTTCTCGTCTCTCGTGTCGTCGTTTTTCGGCAGAATGCAACAAAACTGCCAATGTATTTTCCCTGTAGTAACTTCCACTCGAACTACTTTTCAACGGGAAGAAGAATAATACTGTATGTATATAAGAATTTATGTACTACCTCCTACTTTCTATAAGTATACGCACATCAAAGTTCACTATTATTCAACAATAACTATTCTTATGTAGTTACGATCACACAGAGTGCGAGTAAAAGAAGAAGAAAAAGAAGAAAATAACTTTTTCGCTAAAAGTTCTCCTATAAACTCTTTTTTGACAGAAAATTTGAAAACACAATGTAAGTTTACAGACTGAAAAATTTGACATGTTTTCCCTGTCAGGCTTATTATTTTACTTGGAATTCGCGATATGGTGCTATATAAGCTGTGAATATTCCCTTTGGTGAATGCTTTTAATTACATTAATTAACATACGTAATGCAAATTCGTGGAAATTCATTCAGATCTGCTTGAAATTGTTCCCACTAGTGAATATTGCCTTGAAGTTATATATATTTCTATAGTAGCCTCCATATGGTTTCCTGTAATTCTAACAAAGTCACTTGTAAACCAAAGGATTTCTCAGTGTGCACATTTGATTTGGCTTTTAATTCGTAGAATTGCTCCCTAGCAATTCGCAAGCAGAGCACAGAGAGAGAAGAAATGAATTGAGTGAGAGAGCGAGCGCAATATTATTAGAGAAATATATTATTTTAGTCATAAATTCATGTGACACCCTGGAGAAGACTTCATTATTCAACTATTAGCACAATAAATCATTGTCGTCGTTCGTTGCTTATGTAATTTAAGTACGTACGTACGTAGTGTGTCTATGACAATGGCAGATAAATAAAGCCTTGGCACTTCTAATGTAGTTTAGGAAAGTTTTCAGCTACTACACATACATACATAGATTAATTCAAACGAAAATTACTACTCCGTATGACGAACGTGCATGATTAATTACCATACAAAGTAAATATAACTACATGGTATTAATAAAAGGGTGAATTGCCAATAATAAACTTTAATACACAAAAGCTGCTTTCAAAGAAATATGTCAATGGAATTTTTTAACGAGTTTTTGGCTTCTCATTATCCATTTTTAAGAAACCAATTGTGAATTGTATTCTAAAAATTTGTTTTGAATAAATCATTATTTAATGGTACCTCACGCCATGTGAAAAATTTAGCATGTTGCAAATTTACAGTTGCTCTATGCATTCTGATAGATTCTAAATGTTGAATACGGAAAACCAAGTAATTGGCTTCATTTAATATCAATTGTTGCTTGTATTTAAAGTGTGCAACCCACATTCAAAATTATATGTTCGATTAAGTTGTTTTTGAATAATCAGATGTATAACTCTCATGCGTTTAAATTTGCAGGAGTCCCGTCTTCATTTTATTGCCAACAATTCCAAGATTCGACTTTGAAGTATCTAGAATGTATTTAGGTGCTGAGTGGCCCGATTAATAGGATTGGTAGTACCGGTTAAGTTAATGGGCAGTTTAAAAAATGAATTTCACTTTTTACAAATTGACTTTAAAGGATATAAGTCTGTAAAGATGATACCAAGATTTCGTTAATAGTGTTTTATTTTGGTGGGGGAATTTCATTAAATTTGTACAAAAGGTATATGATCGTAGCATATCGTTTGAATAAAAGGAAAATAACACTAGAAAGAGAAATCCGATACTATTAACGACGATGGAATATGGTGGAGATGTTTCCGACAGCTTTGTACAGAAATTTTTTCCACCGAATAATTAATTAAGCATATAAAAATATCCCGACACATAATTTACATTATTATAGCCCCTCACTCTCCCACTCTCTGCTAGTGCTTATAGTTGTTCAAAGTTTTTCCCCTCTTTACAAATGATATTGCTCAGTTGCTGCCACGTAGAGACAAGTAATGTCCCCACTGCTGGCAGTTACCATACAATAAAATAAACGCTATTGTTTCTATATTATCGTTGGAATCGCAGTTTTTTGCGTAGCAGCTTTCTCGGCGCGGCAATAGGAAAGGAGAGCGAGCAACACAGTCAGTGGCGTACCTGGGGGAGAGGAGGGAGGGGCCCACAAATAGAAAGGCCCAAGGACTCTCTACAATTAAACTTTTAATAGAGATCCTCATTGTTAGTAAATTTTAATATAAAAATTGCCCCAAAGGGCTCTGTGTCATATTTACGCCCAATGAGAGAGTTTGTTGGCAAATGGGTGTGCGGTGTTATGTTGTGGTCGGTTTGGTTGGTTGGCACAAAGGTCGACTGCACTCTTCATTTCGCTCTGCATCTCTGATCTAGCCGACTGACAATTTTCCCTATCCTCATGCATTCATTCCAATATAAGCACAGAGAGAGAGTTAGAGATAGACACAGAGAGAGTTAGAGATAGAGAGTAGGCTTTATATTGCATGGATGGACTCTTTTTGGAGAAAAATAATAAAGAAATGCCGACTGCTATCTTTCCGCCCGTGCTTGCCAACAAATGGCTATGGGGGAAGCCATGGAAAGGGAACGAAGCCAAAGAGAGGAACCAAGTCAGGCCAAGTTCCTCCACTTCCGTCTAAATACCCTGAAAATATATTTACAACAGAGACTTGAAGAATTCTGCTTCGGCCGGCAACACCACCATGGATATCCCCCTGATCGTTTATATTGATCTATATAGTACATAGGTGCAATAAAAGAGAAATCATCTCCTGTTCCAATTTACTCAACCACACTATTTACTTCAGCACTTAAATATACATTACATTATTTGTATATACAACTTCCAGGAAAGAGAGATAATATTGCAAATATTATTTGTAAATAAAATAAAAAAATTCTTTATTGTTTACAGAAATTGTAATGATATCATCTTCTATACGACAAACGATTGCCTTTTTCTACACGGTTCTACGTTCTACTAGCTATAATTTGGGATGAGCATATTATTATCTACATATAATTTTTAATAAAATATATTACACGTTATATTTATTATTACGTACTGCGTTGAAAAGAAATATCATTCTATTGTCGCAGAATAAACTTCACAAAATAATAATTTTACCAGGTAAAATAAGATGACATTGGGCAGTATGGTTCATGAGACTGTGTAAACTGATTATAGGCATTATGAATAATAAAGCAGAAAGCATTTTACTTGAAAATGGAAAACATGTATTAAAAGGCTCAGTTTGTAAAAATTCATGAGAATATCAACTCGTTTTGCACACGGGAAGTATGGAGGAGTCTCAACAAAAACATTCGGCATCTTTACTGTGAGACTGTAACACAGTTTTTCTGCGTCACCATCCGCCGTGGCACACAAAACAGCTACTAAAACTGTTCTCTTTCTTACTCATACATTTTCATAGGTGCATATGTGGGCTCGAATTTGCATTCTCAAATGAGCATTTCTCCGTCCAGTCTATTTTCATGTGCACAATTTTGCATAATAACTGTGTGCAATATGTTTCCACACACATTGTGCAGAAACTTGCGTGTGTCTGTCTGCCTGTAAAACTGTACATATGGTTCGAATGGGCACCGTGCGTCTCTTCTCTGTGCCCACCTAACCTAATTCTATTTCAGAGAATAAAAACAAAAAGCAATATATTTTCCTTTTTTTGGTTTAATGCACTCCGCAAGTCCACAAGGTAAAAATATCGTTTGCCTTCTCAACGTTTTGCATGCAAAAAATGTATGCTTTTAAAAAGCAGCCTTTTTTGTTCCATGTTCTATTGATCTAAATGTTGCTCCGCTGCATATTTACATTTCATCGTTTTCCATCTGCAAAGTAGAGTATTCCTTTCTTGCAGTAGCACTTTTAATCATTTTAGAGAAAACTTTGTCAATGCTCGTCGTCCGTTTGAGTGTGGGGTGTGGTGGTGCCTGTCTATTGAAATGGTTGATGTGAGCATGTGAGCAGCACGTAGTAGAACAGCAGAGAGGCAGAGAGAACGAGTAATCTAACTTAATCCGACATTTCCTCTACACAAAGTAACAAAGTTGAAATAGGATTTTGTCGATTCGTCCTACAGGTACAGAACGTAAGACAGGAGGAAAACTAATAAAATTCTCTATATTATTTACCCAAACGATTTATAAAGCAGATCGATTTCCCACGCTGCACTAAACAATCTAAAAATAAACACCACGATCTTGGGACACCATTGGGACACCTCACACAGAGAAAAGCTATTGTGCCTTTTCAGGTGGAAATTTGAATGGTGTGTCCACCGACCCTTAAAAGCCTTTACTGCTTCTTAGCACCATTAAGTTTGCTCCCACTGTTTCATTATTTTAGGTAAAAAAACCGTACTGTTGCTGCCATAATTCTTTAGCTTAAATTTACTGCTCTTCATTTGCATGTTCACTATTTTCTTGTAGTTCCCCATTTTATTAGCACAATTTACTTTAGTGTTTGCAACTTTACAGGTTCCCACGACAGTCTTCGCTGCGAACAATGAAAAAACCGCAATGAGATTTTCTCTGATTGTTGTGTAATTGTAAAAGCCATTCCAATTTCTTTTCAGTAGTTAAAAATACAAAATTAAAAATACAATTGTCAAGATACAAGTTACAAATTTCTAATATATTTCTATATGATAGTATTTACATGGCAAAGTCGTCCAAACGACTTTTGGCCCGACAAACATGCATAATAGAAAGGAAGCTTATCATCGTAAATAGAAACTTGTTTTAAAAATTCCATTACGAAATATGAATGTATAAAAACGTGTAATAGTTTCAGAGTTGTTGTGTGCCGGTGTTCTAAAGAAATTATGTCATTCGAAAAGCTCTTTTAACTCTTTTAATTATTATAAAGACTCCATGTTATTCAGGTAGGAAATAGAGTTCTTTTCTCATTTCCTCTGTTGCTTTTGCTTGAAGAAGCCTTTGTACAAGTTGGGAAAACGATGGAGGTTAAATTGTACTTGGACAATGGTAAGTGGTAAATAATTTCCGTATGCAAGTTTCATTCTTTATATTAGCAATCTATTGTCATACCATCCGGCACCAATAAATTGCTTTGAATGGATGCTACGAAATGTTCCTTTACTACAACAGGAATTCCAAATATCCATTTGCATAATATAAATAAATCAATACATGCTAAAAATTAAATACGTACACAATAATGTAATGCAAAAGATCGATTTATAGTCTAACATTACCCACTATTTCCCATTTTCCCAGTATTTCACAGTGGGATTGTAAGTTTTAAACCCTACTTCTTTCTGAACGATGAATGCGATACAAAAAGTGACGGAGGATCAAGGATGGATGATCTCTCTGTTCCGTCCAGTGTACATTGTCACAACTGATGCATACAAATCACATCAAATTAGCGAAGATATTAAATAATTCAAAGGGCCAGTCGAAGGACTGAAAAGACTAAAGCTGAAGCAAAGTCAGTGAACCCAAGAAATTGTTTACAGGATTGAATCTGTTACGAAAAGGTAACCTTTTTAGGCACTATAGTTCCACTGTCCTACTTATCCATACATTGGCCTGTATACTGTGAATATATACTGCTTGTAAGGCATAGTGGAACTGTACGTTATCATATCATGAGTATTTCCTATTTATAACTCAATTTTTTGAATTTTAGTTTATTTACATTTAAATAATCCACATACATTCGAAAAGCTTGAAAGTGTACTAAGTCAATTCAAATAACGAAAAATATTAGAAATGTGTGATTCCATTGATTTAAAAAGAGCTCATTTCTATTCACAGTCAGTAAACGTTTCCTGTGCAATAGTCTCACTCTCAATGTTACACGTCTTACCTTAAAATTATTAAATATTCAAATATTTTTAGCTGCAAAATGTAGATGTCATCAATGAATGCTATAAATAATGTACAACAAATTGACATTCCTGTTGTATTCTTCTTTTTTGACGTGTGTGTATGTATGGACTGCGGCTCGAGGAAACACGAATAAACTTACTTACTTACGTAGATGCTTTCCACCTTAGCAATTGTATTTATAGTTGGTTGTTTACATTGGTGAAATTAAGCTTGTGTATTGCAATTGAATTTTTTTCTATCTTATGAAACGCGTAACTCGTAACAGCACCACGCTTCTTCCAAAAGTCTTCTTATTTAATACTTTTGGAACTTTGGCTATGTAATAGAAATACTCCGATAAAACTTCCAATAAAATGTGTTCTACTAAATTCGCAGGTACTCTGGGGACGGGCTCTTTTTTAAACCGATCGCTATTTTGCAACCGAAAACAATTTTATGGGGGCAAAAAAATGACAATGAACATGTTATGTTTCTTGCATGTCGTCTTCAGCCTCCGCCGGAATGCATTTATGGGGGACTATGCTACTAAACGTTAGCAATACAGCAGCAGAGTAGACGTGCTCCACTTTTTTGTGCAATAAACTCGGACCTCGCGTCATAAGAAAAGAAATGCGGTTAAGATTGCCCTTTTGAAGAAATGGGGGAGCATCATCAGACACGGAACTTTTTCACTTTGCAATTACGCTTCATCCTCAATGGTTTTCAATCAGTTTTAAACCACCTTATCGCAATCGTGTGTCAACTAAAAGTCGCCTGACAATCATTCATAAAATTGGTGACGACCGTTGCTGCTCCTACCAACTTCAACCACATCGACCCACCATTATAAATGATATGGAAAAGGGTACTAGCATAATAATAATAATAATAGCTGCTGTATCTTCAGTGTGTAAATGGCTGCTGCTTCTTATGGTTACTGTCACTAGTATTCTCTGTACTTTGTACCTACTTAGGGATATTAATTTCCGACAGGAAGTAAAGCATGAAGCAGAATACATGTTTCATTACAGTCATTATTATTACTTAGCAGGCTGCCGCTGCTACAGAATCACTGTACGCAAATGCTACTACAGGCCATTTATTTAGATTGAACATTAAGATTAGAGCTTAAAGTGAAAGTATCGATAGGTTGCTGCTTGAAAAGCCTTAATCGAATTCTCTTCAAAATCGGAATCGACTCTGCACCACAAGATGTTCCTTTCCAGCATTTTGATCAAACAGGGCTTTAAGTGGGAATTTCCCAGTTTTGTGAAATTCTGTCAAAGTGGGAAAGTGGGGAATTGACACAGTCCACCATGAAATAAAATTACTTATACAACCTTAAACCCTGGACAATGTTAAATTTTGGTGAACCAAATTGCTAATTAAACAAATGGAATAGTTCGCTATGAAATTTTAAGTTGTTTTTAAAGTAAACTGGGAGTTGTTGGTAGAAATGGGTTCTTTGTTATAGGGTTGATTTTTAAAGTAAACTGGGAGTTGTTGGTAGAAATGGGTTTTTTGTTATAGGGTTGACCTCGTTTATATTATGGAAAGGTTGTATGAAGACTGAAATAACATGATTTTAGGCGATGAGAGAGGGAAGTGGTCAAATTGGTGCGTCCAAATTATTATAACATCTAAAGTAAAGAAACGAGACGTGCAATGAATTTGCACCACGTAAGCCGCTTACTCCAATTTCCGTGTTGTTCACAAGATCCTCTGTACTGTGGTTGTGATAAATAGTATTTACCATTCTGCTATCTCCCACGGCATTCTTCATAAAATCCACAAACAGACAACTGACACTCCTGCCAATGAGCCAGCAGCAAATGCCTGAAAACATGGGAGAAATGCGAAAATAAATAATATAATTTTATTACTAACTATGTATAAAACGAATTACATTAGCAACAACTGCTTTTATTTGCTCTAAATATTTTTTACTTCACAATTACAAACATTTAAAAATGTTTTTTCTCGCATTCTTCTATCTTTAACTTTTACTCTT
>JABASC010003459.1:0-14126 GCA_019776185.1 Plutomurus gul
AAAACTCCCTCATTGTTTCTTTAAATATGGCCAAGAATCGACTGAGACACAAAAAAGTGAAAAATTCAAACCACTTTTTTTTTCTCGCTATCCTATTGTATTCAAGCTCCCTAGAGAAAAAAGTTTCAAATTCCGATTCCGATTTCCTGTGGTGTTATCTAGATAATAGATGAAACTTAAGAATAATTGAAAATAAACTCATTTTACATATTTGCTGGGATTTTTGCGTTCCGACTCAATTATGGCTCTTTCTTTTGCTACTCTCTCCTCTTCGGCTTTCCGTTCATAATTTTCGATTCGTTTTTTGTAGGCTTCTTCCCTATCCTTACGACTTTTCAGATGTTGCAATGTATCCGTCAGTTCAATACGAGCTGTTTCATCGTCTTCTTGTGCTTCTTCATCTTGTGGTGGTGGTCTCTCTGCATAATCTTTCTTAGCCAAATGTGTCAGCTCGATCCGTCTTTTCTCAATTTCATCATCGATATCCTCCTCTTTCCAGGCTTCGTACACTTTCGGTCGAAATAAAAGTTTCCTGTCTGGATTTCCCTCTTTCTCCCTTTGTTCTGCAGCCGCCCGTATCAAATCTTGTAGAGTTTTTATTTTTAAAGATTTCGATTGACTAGATATGGACTTCTTGTGGTCATATTTACCCATCTTGAAAATTTTTCTAACTCTAGCGGTAAGGGGAATCTACGAAGTTAAATCCGGCTAATACATTCAGAAGATTATATACAAATAATTGACTATAAATAATAATAATTATTATTTATGTGCAGCAGTTTTTACATATAAATCTTGTGTTTTCGCTTGTGTAAATATTTTGCTTTGCACCGTTTTTCTGAACTTATGTGTTAGATGATTTGTTTTACAATGATGACCAACCAAATGTGCGAATTAAGCTATCTTAAAATATGTATATGCAGTAAAGTCGATTGATTCTGCGAAAAAGTGTCTGTGTAAGCAGGCTTCACTTATATCGTGTCAAAATTGTCAAAATATCTTCTTATTGCAATATCTACAAATTCAATTCAAAGCCCCTGATAATAAGTCGTCATGGAGTTCACACTTCTTAACAATGACGATATACTAATCTTGTGATGCTTTTTTGTACATCGACATAATACGTACACGTGCATAATATATAAACTTTTAAGCCCTATTATTATGCTTGTGTCAATAAAGAGCAAAATGAACAAAAGAAATAAAGAATAGGACTTCCACAAATATAAATCAAATATTTGTAATGTGTTTCCACAAAATTAATAATTTCAATCTGAGGAGAGACAATCAATTTATTTGATAAATATGCCGGGCGAGAAGAAGAAAAAAAAGAAGAAGGAATCGAAATTACACTGGTTACATATCGTAAATGTGAGAAGAGTCTGTAAACTCTTAGGACTGATTTCTGTGGTACAAACACCTAAGAAATGGTCAAAACTTTTGTGCACGGATACAATAATTGTATTTTTTATTGATGCAACTCGATGCACTATCAACGGATTTCAGTAAGTTCCGTAGCAGTGTTTCGTTTTGACCGGCTTTTTAAATTTTGACCGAACCACAGGTTTTAACCGGTTTTTTTGGTCGAAATGATTTATATTGGTCGTTATGGTCGAAATATACTACATACCTATAACATGAAAGGGCTTGCCTTGTTCTAAAGTTTCAAAAGTACATTTTGTGCTTGCTTTGCTTTGCCGACATGGTGTAATATTTCAAAGTGATACATGGATACATATTGACATCAAAAGTGCGAGAAAGTTAATATTGCTTATGACAAACCAATTATAATTGGAGTGGAGGATTGTCAATGAGGCCACATTTTCTAATTTCGACCAAATATGGGAACAATTTTGACCAGATTGAATAGGTTAAAACCGCCTAAAACGACCGGGTGGTTGAAACCACCACGAAACACTGTTCCGCAATATTTCCTCGATATCTATACTGCTTTCACTAGTATGCCCGAGGAAACAACGAGTTTGCACTTGCCTTTCCTCGATAAAAATGTATTTAGTTTCAAACATCGAAAGGTTGTATCTAAAACGTTACACAAATCCGTGCACTGAAAGTATTCTCCGTTTCACTATTGTTACATATGCGCTATTGTTAAAATGTATATTTTACTTTGGATACTGTTGTGTAGTTGACGGATAAAAAATGTAGTTATCCCAAAAAGATGTTGCCTCTATTTTTCCGAAGAAAAAATTGAACCACAAATGCTTGTAGTAGGTACACGCACAATGGCACAATCCTTCTGTGTATCATAACGATGTTAAATTGAGGGCTTAGGTCATGCTTAGGTGCTGATATTCTAATATTAATATTTTGTCCCAATTTTAATTATGCCATTAAGGATATTAGTAAATACTTCCAAAGTTTAGAAAAGCTAAAAATGTTCCCTAAAACAGGTTGCATTAATATGTACTCTGATACAGATTGAATTTTATGGGCCTGTCCTACAACACTTTTGCCAAATAACACAAAACCGTTTTTCCGCAAAAATAAATACAACTTATTTTGTGCCAATTAGCTCTTTGAAATGATGGAGATTTGTTTTGTACTTCTGCTGTATTTCCTTGTTACCCACCCGCAAGCTGGAGATGGAATGACGCATATTCCGGTGAGAGGTGCAGATTATGCTGCGTGGAGGAAAATTAGATTAGAGCCGGATCCCTTGGATGAAGAAGACCAGTTAACGATACATCGACGCGAAGTGATGAGACGCGTAATTAGAGGTTGTGGTGAGGAGATATTTAACTTAGAAAAGCGCAACAGATTTGAGACAGCACTACAAAAAGGAAAAGAATATTGGAGCGCACTGCTAAAAATGGATCCGCTATATCCTGTGGCTGCAGATTTCGGTAAGTTCTCTACTAATAAATTATTTACTGCTAATATGTAATTATATACAGAACAAAGAATTTCGATAGTCGTACATATTATTTAATTTGATGAATTTGGTCCTGTTATGTATTAAAATTGTTTTCAACTGTTCATTTTTGCAGAATGGATCGTGATACTTTGGTTGATTGGTGCATTTGCCGAGTTATTTATTGCTGGATTCCTCATACTAGCATCTACAATGGTAAAAACATTTTTGCTCATAAGTTAAGTTTGTTTGGTCATAATATACTAATGTGATTCTTTGCTGATGCCTATTCCATTCTTTCTTATGTATAGAAAATTGAGGGAGACAAGAGCGCACTCACTTTTGTACTTTACGCCCAATGGTGTGCGCCAATTGCGCATGTCATAAAAGCAATCTGGTTTTTCCGTGGCACTACGTTTTGTGTATTCGATTATTCCTTCAGGATTTACATAGCTTTTCTAAAGTTACGGCGTATAATTGTATTTTACGAATTGGTGCGGATCGGCTGTCTACTTATCAGAATGTTCTTTATTTTCCGAAACATACGACACTTGTCTGATATTGAGGATTTTAAAATGAACCAAAGAAAGAAAAGATACGAAAGTGTAAGCTATGGTCAGCACACTGCGGATGTAGAATTAAAAATGAACACCAAATTTACACCGGAGACGCAAAAGCAGTTGGGAGATGAGGTAGCTGCTACATCAAAACTTAAACCATCACAGTCTACGCAGAATATTTGGCTACCATCAAGACCAGATGCTACGATTAAACAACAAGAATCCTCCTCGATGGCCACCGCTACAAATAATTCTAGTCGAATGAATTTAAACACGGAAACGTTACTTGATGACGAGTTTGAAGATACTAAGGGTGAGAAAGACAAAAACAGATCAAACAGAAAAGTAGTTCCCTACTCTGTACCAGATCGATTTGAGTCTGTTATGGAATTACGTCATAATTCTGCAAAAGACAGGAAACCTTCAAATTAAAACACTTGATGTAATTTCATGAGTCGTATTATTCAAATTATTTAAACAGTTTTTCCAAATGTTTATATGTTTATTCTTCGCAGTGTATTTTGCTTTTAAATGTATTTCTCACATTGAAAAACTTTATTATCTTCACAAAAAATTAAATTAATTTACCCACATTTTTAAAATAATTAGTTTTATATAGTATACAATTGCAGAGTTCGGTAATCTTATTGATTAAGAATTAATATCTCCATTCTACTGGTAATTCCTGGATTCGTAGTAAATTCATGTGTAATTGGGTTTAAACACGAAAAAGTATATCTAGCTTATCTCAATGTGAAAGCTGTTGCATAGTTTATAAATGTGTTCTATTTGTTCCAACCATTGATTATTTTCACAATATTGACGTAAGTGTCCCGGGTCATAGCCTTTCGAATGAATTAAGGTTAAATATTGTAGACGAGGGAGTCGTAAAATTTTTTTAAACAGTTTCAAAGGGAATATATCATATCTTTCGTCATTTATATTGTCGTGTTCATTATTGTCCAGTTCTTCGATGTGATTATTGTCCGCATTTGCAATTTCAAAAATGTTGATCCCTTGTACAATCAAATCTTGTGTGAAAATTCCATCTATATTCATACACAGGTAATGCAGTTTGAGCAAGTTCCCTGCTATCCACACTTTATCGTCATATGAAGGTAGCCATTCCGTGACCAACGTGAGATCTGTAATTCCCGTTGGAATTTTGGTGATATCAAGAACGCGAAATACATGTGTGTCACTTCCGTAACAGTCTACTCCTAAGGATTTTAGGTGTACACAACCTTTCAGCCACGAACAGTTAAAGGTCACCAAATTTTGGTTGTAATCGGAGACAATATCCAAGTGCTTCAGAGTCTTTTCATTGCTTTTTATCAACAATTCCATATCAACCTCTGTTATCAGCTCACAGTTGTACAGCACGATATCCACAAGATCATGATGATTAGAGTGTATCAACGCATCATCTACGTGAAAGGAGCATTAAATGTATCAGTCCTAGTCCTAGTTAATCAAATATTTTGTAGAAATCTCAAAAACGATGCAGTTTTCCGCATAAAATTTACTTAAATTCCACGGAAATTCTCCTTCCTGATTGAATGCATAAATATTTAATATATTTAACGGAATATTCATAATTTCTTTAGAAATCGCTGCATGTTTCTCGACTAAGTTTGCATCCATTGTTACAAAATCCGACCCTTGGATTTGAAAAATTGCTCGAAAATCTGTGCGAACGGATGTCAATGTCATTCTGCAGTTGGCAATCAATTCGTGTAAAAACAAATAGCATTTGAAGAAACACTGCATTTTTTGATTATCAACCCAAATATTTCTTTGTTTTAAGCTCAGCGGATTCCACACAAAAGCTGTCGATTGCAGACACGGAAATTGTAATTTTGACAGGCGTTCTAGGAATTGTGATTGAGAAACATCCACATTATCAAAATGCATCTACGGACATTTACAGAAAGCATAATTAGACATATATTAACCATTAATAGCAATTGGAAATATTAATCACAAACTGTGTGTAAATGGAAATTTACTTGAAGAGAAGTTAGGTGGTTCCAAAAAGTCGTCATTCTACTAATTCCATCAAAAAGCTCATTTTCCAAATAGCGAAAATTCAACTTCTTCATCTGCTTGGAGTTTAAAAGTAATTTTTGAATGTTATTTTGTGATATGCCATCCGTGAGCGTTATTTTTTCAACGGCTTGTGTCAACTTGTTTCTTCGAGAGGATATGGGTAAGGGTGTCACTAAATTATGTATTTCCATTTTTCGATACGTTTTTTCACACCTAAGGAGATACTTGAGGGTATCATCACGCAAAACGGGGTAGAATTTCAGAGGACGCCAACCAAAATCTAATATTATGCTCCAAGTTTTACAAACGAGTCTAGCAGACTTTGTAGAATTTACATCTAGCTTATGGAATATCTTTGTTTTCATCTAAGAGTTTGTAGAAAACAAAAATACATCAGAAATAAAATAATACATAATAATTATTATTCATTAATACATACGGTTTTGTAGAATAATTTTTAATGAAATTATAGTTTTGCTTGATTAATACAAGGAGGAAAAAGTGGACTCTAAGTATTTCCCCGTCACCCATAGAATAAAGTTTAACCTCAACTGGAAGAAATAGGAAGGGTGAATTATCTTCTGCCATTATAGAAGTTACCGGATCGACACTAAAATTCAAGCTATCACACACACAGTAATTTGAAGCACGTAATTTTGTTGTTTAAGAATAATTTATAGTTGAAAGTGTTTACACTAAAATGATTTGCATCTTACATCACCAATTGCCACTATACACCAAATGATCAATAGCTCTACATTATTATTCCAAGACCATTATTTATTGAAGGAATTTCAAAATTGTTGCTAGAGCATTTAAAATAATAATATTACCCTCATTACATGAACAATTTATTATAATGTTGCATTCTTGCATTGCAGTGCGAGCGTCGCGCTGCGAGGATTATGCATGCGATTTTGTGTCTCCACATGGAAATCAACGTTCATTACGGGGTCAGACAAATAAAAATGAATTGAATTTTAAGTTTCCATTATTTCCATGTTCACTGCTTTATTGTTTTCGTGCGTGTTCAATCACTCTCTTTCTCTCTATCTCTCTCTCTCTGTACTCTATACTCTGTACATACAACGAGAGATATGAACGAGCTCTTATATTAGTAAAAACCCTAAGCTGTAACCCAAACCCGAATATGGTTGTGCACCGTACTATAACGGAGCGCAAAGGATACGAGCAGAATATTGATGTATTTCTGAGTTGTCGTGAATTCTGTCTGCGAAAGGTGAATTACAAAGTCATTACATCACAAGGTGAAATACAAAAAGTTAAAGGGGAAAGGCGAAAGGTCTGTCAGAGGATTATCTTCAAATCGTAGTTTTCTGCCTATGTGGATTGGATAAAATTTAGCAAAATACGAAAACATTCTTAGATTCATTTAAAAACAATTTTCGTCATTCAATTTGGTTATTGTATAATTTTGTTGCTGTTGGCAAGTGTGGGCTACGTGGCAATTTTCGCGATGAGTTTAAAGCACCTGAGTATCGGTATGACCCATATTATTCTTTATCGATCTCATTGTTTTGCGGTAGAAACGACCACTCGTTGAGTAGTAAAAATATTAATATGCATTTAGAGTAAACAGCGGAATAATATCAATGAAAGCTAGTAGTTAACCATATCAAACTATGTACCTTGTGCCTTCAAAATTTTGGAAGTTTAACAAAAGTTTTTACAAGCAAATAAATACATCAGAATTATAACCACAGATAAATGGTAAAAAATGTGTTTAGCCTCCACGCAGTGTACATATATAGTTTGAATGTACGCTGACTGAGACAACTTTTCAGATTTTGTTTGTTTTGTAACATCTAGATCCGAATCACACCATCCTATTTATTACACACAATACAAACAATTAATAATAATTAAAACTAGTAGTAGTAATTTCCGTTGTTATCATTAATAGGTTCGACCTGTCCGCCTCTGCAATCAGGCAAAATCAGAATTTATGCCATGAGATTCTGCCCATACGTTCAAAGGGTCTTGCTGGTAGCCACTGTGAAAAATGCACCGTACGTATGACAAGAACATTTTCCGTTACTTTTTATGAATATTGAGTGTTCAATCAAGTAGTATAAACACTTCACTAGTGGACACCTTTTATTTACTGGTCAAAATATTTTAAAGGAATCTGTTGTTGCACATAGTAATGTAGGTAGAGACATGTAGTGTGTTGGTTGCAAAAAAATTAAAATATAAAATGCCTGGCTAAATATTTAAATAAGTATATTGAGTATTCTAAGATTATGGATTTTTACAAAAATTTGTTTAATATTTACTACCCATTTCTCGCGAGCGTGTCTTTAACAAAAACCGTTATTGATCCCACAACTATTTATCTATTTATAATGCTAAGCTTGCTTATACTAAATTCGTTTATGGTATGACTCGTCAATAGAACATATTATCTTCCTGCTCGCTGCTGTTTCAGATACTGGTCAAGTAACAACTACAAACTATGTAATTCAATTAAATAGTTTGATAGACGATTGTAGATTATTAAAAATTTGAGACATCTAATAATATTTTTATTCATTACAAAGTTTTAGAAATCCCTAAAATTCGCCATTTCACATTAATCTTTACATTTTACATTTTACATAGCAATTAATATTTTTATCTTTACGTTGACAGAATAGATGTAGTTTACATTAATCTAAAAGAGAAGCCAGAGTGGATATTTGAGAAAAACAGTGCTGGTGCTACCCCAACTGTTGAGACAGAAGAAGGACTTCTCACAGAGAGTCTAATTGTATGTGATTATTTCGACGAGAGTTTCTGTTCACCGCAGCTACATCCAAAATCTCCGTTTCGAAAAGCCAAAGACCGAATATGGGTGGAAAAATTTGGGAAAGTACTTGAATTCTGAACTAATATTCATATTATGGGTACATCCACACTAAGAAAGTTAAAAGAAAATATCAATAGTCTTTAACTCTGTGCTATTTAGATCGGAGGTGTTTTTTACCAGATAGCGTACAACCCCAATACAGCCGCAGAGGAAATTCCAAAATTGGTTAAAGAGTATGAAGACTCAATTTCTAAATTTGGAATTGAATTGGCACAACGGGGGACAAACTATTTTGCAGGTAGAAATTCATATAGGAAATAGCATATTAGATACGATCCGAAGAGTGTTACTACAACTCGGTGTACCTAATGTCATTTTTCATTTAATTTTGTTTCACCAGCATATTTATTTATTATTTGAAGGCAATGATCACCCAGGTATGTTGGATTACATGATGTGGCCTTGGTTTGAGCGAAGACCGATCGTAGAAAAGCTTCATCCTAATGCCATCGATTACGAGAAAGCTAGAGAAACATCTGCATTGGTACAACCAACAATTATAAATAACTACCAAGATACTTTTGGAGTTAATTGTTTGCATCATGATATCATGCTGTCATTTAGGATCCCTGGATTGAAAGGATGAAAAACGATTCAGCTGTGAAAGAATACTTACTCACTACTGAAGTACACCACGAATACGCACTCACAGTTCTAGCCGGAAACCCCCACTTCAACCTTTTAGCTACAGATGAGTAGCACTCAAATGTATTTTCCATGGTTTTCAGTTGGCCCGTTGCTGTATCTGGTCCGCCCTCCCAGCGTGCTAATATTGCTAGTAGAATTAGCCCTATTGTTTCGAATCGAAATTCACTTCCTGCATTGTTAACGCGACTGTATAATGGATTTCTTGGGAAAGTATATCATCGTAAATATTTCTCGGATTATTCTTTTCTTGAAAATGACTTTTCTGGGATGATGAGATCAATTCTAAACTATATAGAGATTAAACTGAAATTTCTTTAATTTAGATTTGGTTGGCATTTATTAACGAAAAAATCATAAATTGGTTCCGTTCATATATTATGGTACTCACAATCACATGGACGTAGTAACAACGTACATAACATTTCAACTTACATAGCTATTATTAGATTGGGATAAATATATAGTCGTATCGTATACTATATTATATTTAATATGAACCACGGATTTCCACGTTATAATATCCGATTCAACGATAGCTAAGGTTATTGTTTCATTTTTGACATTATTGAGGTTAACTAGTAGTGTCGCCTCGGATCTTTATTATAACAATGGCAATAAGACAGCAATAAGCAAAACCACTGTAAATCGCTCCGCTCACACTCTACTGTTCTCAAGTACAGGTCAGGTACACGAAAAAACAAATTTACAATTAGCAAAACTTAAAGCTCGTCAACATTGGCGAAAATGGCAACTCTATTTCATAATACGGTTTAGGTCAATTAAATACTAAGATAATAATTATGCATGTAAATAAATTATTAAGGTTAATTGCTATTGTATATGTACTCACATGTTTGTATAGTAAGGGTGTACATCAAATGTTACAAAAGTGACAAGAGGTATACAAAGTTCACTTAAACAGACTACGACTCTCAGATCATACCAATGTCCGATTAAATATGTCTTAATTACTCACTATTAATGGACACACACAAGACAATTTCAAACACAAAGTCAATCTCAACAAGTAAATATCTTTCAGCTTTATAGAAGAGGGAGGAAGTGATCTAGATGCATTTATAAGGCCGAACTAGTGGCCAGAACCACCCTCATCCCTCTACAGTAACTTAATAATATCCTTATAATATACATACGTATGTGTTTATAATAAATATTAGATAATAATATAATGCATTGTAATATATGTCAGGGGCAAAAGGTAATTATTAAATCACGGAAGAGAATAAGAGAATTAATCTCTTGGTCCGCACGGAGTTCATTATATTTCCACTTAAGTTGTCCTGAATTTGTTTGTGGTCTAAGCGACCTTTCTCATTTAAGAAATAATTTCGATGGGCAATTCTTTGTTGTATACAGTTATGTTCAACAAAATTCTCATGCGTAATTATTTACAAAACATATACCTTTTTAGTATGCTACATTGGATACATACTATTTCAAATAATATTTAATTCAAAGTGCGAGCAGTGCATTTGCTGAGATACGTGAAAGTATTTACCACCGTAATACATATTGTATAATAGAGTAGTTCATCCAAATACAAGGATGGTGGCAGTAATAATAATATTGATATTGTGCAAATTCATATTCGCACTGCTCTGCTAATAATATAAATCCCAAGTTTTTGGCATTATAATAACAATAGGTATTTTGGTTTTAAAATCTAATGTCAAAACTTCCGAAATCAATGTTTTACACAACATTAATGGTACACATCGTGTTTGAAAAAATTCTTACAAGTAAAGACCTGAACATTTTCAACGTTTATAATACTATGCCCAATGTAAAGATGTCTTACTCAAATTTATGTAGACAGCACAAACAAATATCACGCTGTTGTGTGTGACATTTAACTAACGTTTCTACACAGTAAAGTTACATGATTTTTTGCAGGAGTAGGTAGATTGTTACTGGTGTGTTATTATTGTATGCATTATAATGGTAAGTACAACGATCGCATAAAAATTCCGATTCCATTTGTACACAATAATAATATTTAATATACATTATGATTCTATCCCACCCCTGCTCTGGGACCATTTTCGTGGTATAATATCTTTACAAATTCTTGTCCGCATCTGAGATACAATGACTTTGTGGAATTTGGTAACAATTCTACATCTTTGAAACAAACAACGACCCTTTATACGGACCCTTTGGAGAAGGCGGAAGAGGTTTCCACTTCAGCGCTCGTTTTCTAGTTTTAGAAACACCATCACTATCCTTGTGCACTGCTTGTTATCTTACAAGTGTTATAATGGAATGGGCGATTCTTCTGACTTGATAAATGCACCATTGGGGGAAGGAACATAATTCCCGCATTGTTATCTAGAACATTTATAAAACATTATACAGTCGATTCGTTGGCAGTTTTATTAAGCCAAACCGTCCATACGTTCTTTAAAATATGTAATGCATGTACCTCACAGAAATGATGGACATACTCTTGTATACCCCATGGTCCATGACCTCCATTTAAATACAATACATAGGTGAATCCATCTCTAGCTCTACCCGCAATCGAATAGTAGTACGGCAAAAACTTATGTACTCTTCAGAATCACAATAAAAATAATGTTATTTACATACCTACAGGCAAAAAAATAAAACCTTAGTTGAATTAATTGCTTAAAATTACCTGAACCTATGTTTTTCATAAAATTTAAGAGCGGGCTCATTCGACGTAAGGACATGTAAGAATACAGCTTTGCATTGGAGAGTTGATAAATGATTCAAAAGACTTGATAGGAGAAGGGATGCGATTCCTTGGCGTCTAAATTGAAAGCAATCAAATTTGTTACCTACTATTACCTAAGACAATTGGCAAAATAGTCATAAATTTAAAACCAACCGACTGGAGTCCACAACACCCAAACTAAGAATATACGCCGCGGTGAATCTGAGCTGCGATTCACAAAGAATATCACGGTCTTCACGATTTAAGTCTTTGCCTGGCTTTAACTCGGCCACAATGAGTCCTGTGCAAACGAAGAGAAAATAAATTGAGAATTATTTAAATAGTAAAATTATTTAGGAAGGTTTACCTAATTGTGGGTAATAGACTAAGAATGTAATCACATACCGATAATATTTCCATCAAGACTAGCAGCCAGGGAAAACAAATTTGTGTCAGATGTGATTGCCTCAAACCACTTGGCTGGATACTCCACCGGGAACCATTCTTCGCATAACTGTTTTACAGTATCGTAGTCTCCAGGATTTAAAAATCTTAGCTGAACTTGATTATTTATTATTGCGTTATGCGGTCCTGGAGACCACGGTGTTGGCGAGAAGCAGCAATATTCTCCTGATGAAGACCCCCCAGCAGGGGAATGCAATATTGAAGAATAGAGACTGCTACTTGTAGAACATCTGCTGCTGCTACTGCTGTTACTATTTTCTCCAGGACATGGACTATGATTCCTATTATTCAATGGAAACAACTGTGGGATACTGTCACTATTTTGTTGTGTGTGGTAACCCTTTTGGATTGGAGAGTAAAACGAAAAGTTGGACATTGTTCATCTTATAAAAGATGAACGAACTTCGACGAACTTAAAGGCATAAATATTCTTTTCGGTAGATTATTTGCATTTCTTAAAAGCTTTGCAGCTGACATTAGTTAACTGTTCTACCGTTTACCAGGTAGTAAAATATCCGTGAATCCTTACATCACAATCCTGAATATTCCAGTGGATAAATAAGCGTATCAAGTTTGATGCTGACATCTGGAAATATATAAGAATACATACGAAATGATTTACACAACAAATTTATACAGTACAAGCAGTACAACCACAAAATTGTGGTTGCAGAATTTTCTGCATTAAAACTGTTCCATTTTTAAAAGAAAATTTTGATTATCGTGTACTTACCATTTGAAAAGTAAACACTTCAAAACCAGTTAATTAATTGCAAATATTAATGTCCTACATCACATCTTGCGAAACCGCTGATGCTCCCTTCAGTCCCTTCCAACATTCAGATAAGCAACAGAAATCTAGAACAATAACTGTTAACATCACTCGTAACTCGTAAGTCGTAAGAACACAAAGAAATACCTAGATATTATTATAAACTTACACTATCAGATATTAGCTCATTTGTATTTATAGCTTGTTGATTGTTAAGCCTTCTTCTTAAGATGTAAGAAAGAGCACACCTTCAGCTCCTATTGATATTTGAATGAAGATGAAAGTGAATGAACAAGTGTGAAACTTGGAGAGCTTACTGCAAATCAGGATTTATCTTACTTTGAGTTTGAGTGAGTGCACTGTGCAGTATGTAAATAAGCACATACGATACGATACGACACAAACAGTATAAGAATTGAATAAAGATCCACTTTGGTGAATTTGCAAACTTGTTTTGTTGATGTGTCCGCTAGTTTTCACTTTAGCTGCTTCGAGAAGATGTAGCTACAGCTCAAACTGGTCCTGAAAAGTTAATCGAAGTTACAAAGGCACCAAGATGCCACAGGCTGCCTTTACATTATTATAAAACACTCAAACAAGTTGATTACACAGGTTGATAACAGTAGATTACTGCTTCATACATATAGCACACAACAGATGCATTAACCAGCATTACACGTACAACTTGCATGATCGACAATACAATAGTACAATTCAAACAACCAACAAGTGCTTATGTATATACGAAACGTGCAATGAAACTAATGCTAATTAAAAAGAGGGGCACATCACATAATGGAAATTAAATATTATGACTGACTTTGTCTCTGCTTTGCCGAAATTGATTATACTGAGAACTGAACATGTAATATGATTGTAATTGATTCATTTGCAAGCTTAACAAGTGTAAGATCACTGTACCGGGTACGGTACACCGTCTCTAATAATAATACCGTCACGCCGTAACCGTTTGTTCATTGGAAATGGAAATATATGTACATGTTACGGTGAATATGGATAATGTTGGAGTACACACACAATTGAATCTTTAGCAGTGGATTTATTCATAATCACTAAATGTTATACATAAAACTGTGTGTATTTACCATTATATTTTTACCCCAAAATTCCAAATTGCAAACTTATTTCGAATTTTGTCTGGTGCACCAGAAAACTTGACACACCAGTGGTAA
>JABASC010003460.1:0-14124 GCA_019776185.1 Plutomurus gul
TACTTGAATTCTATTGGAAAAATAGACGCTGTTGCTGTTATTATTGTTGATAATAATGATACGTCATTCTTGTTATTATTTCTTGAATATTGTTATTAAATCGTCAATATTAAAAATATTATCATTGTGTCTATGTAATACGAGGGGAAAGTAACAATCTTCGAGTAAGATCTTCTTACTAAGATTACACAATAAAATTTACCGTTCTTTATGTAAACAGAATTTTTGTAAATAGAAATATATTTGTATTTTTGAACGCGTCATCCGGGGATAAATATTTCTTCAAACAACTACATTTTCCTAATATGAAGTAAAACTTAAAGACACAAAGTTTGGCCAATCTCCAAATTGCATATTTTTTGAAACTTGTACAGAATAAAATATTGCACGTAGTAAAATCATCCGCACACATGTATGTCATGTGTATGATGGGCAATGATAGTTTTCTAAAAGGAGGATACGCTACACTGAAGAAGAGATGATTTCATATTTACTTTTGCTTTCTTTCACATTTCTCCTGCTTAGAATACAAATGTTGAGTTCGTGTTAAGTACCTTGATAATATTGTTCTGTGTAGGATTGTATGTGTGTCGGCCGTGCATTATGTATGCGCCTCGTTTCTATGAATGTATTATCCACAGATATTGTTCTTTTCTCAATGACTCCCTCTGTACGCGTATTTGTATTCCTTGTGAGAGTAGCGAAAATGCTCAGGCCTGCTGATTCGAGTTACGCGAGATTATGTTTTTAGAAATTTTTCTACTGTTATTTCTTCTTGTATTATGTGCCGAGCAGTAAATACGTGGAGGCAGTGAGAAGAAGATAAAAGTGAGATCTGCCACATGCTTGAGACTATACTAATAATTTTCTATGTAAATGTATGCAGTAAGTGTTACGGTATCAACAAGTGTATACGTATGCAAATGCATGAATAAAATGTCAGCTAAGGTTAGAAAAGAGCCTGACACCATACTTTCTTGTATGTATCACTTGTGTGCACCCACGGGCCTCTATAATACGTTTACCTGTTTTATTACACAACTGGCAGCAGCGTACAAATGCTAATTGATGATATTCCCGTTAAAATGAAGGGTATACGATGGGGGCACACAAATAAGGGTGGGGCTCTTCCTATTAAACCCAGTGTACATCTAATTGTGAACTGCTACTAAAAGCCCTGACCCATATAGCCTCCTGTTGCCATTCTGCAATTACTTACTTGAGTCCCTTCTACTACTTTTTAGTATCTACATTATAGTTGGTTAGCACAAGCCATTTTTATTTCGTCGTCTGCTGCTCTGCCCTAAGTTGAGGAATTCTTCCACCGAGCATTCCTCACAGATGCCTTCAAAGCTAACCTTTTCTATATGTGTGTACATTGCTCCATTCGTCCCAAGATCCAAGCTCCGTTTACGTTTCTTTGTGAAATCGTGTGCTTGACCCCTCTCTCGTCTCGTTACCACTAACTTCTGCAGTCAGAAGGTGCATATCTTTAGTAGAGGCGCAGGGGTACGTAAGCTGCTGCCACTGAAACTGTGCTTTACTTAAGCAATTTTTACCATTGGGTTCTTTCGTATAATGTAATGTAATATACGTATACCAGTACGTTAACACAACGTAGCAGCTAGCAGTAGGCACTTGTATTTACTAGAGCCAACCTCTACAACATACTTTGTATTACTTCGTATTATGTATACTCCGACGTCGTCACGTTCACAGCTCAACCTTCTTCCTTCCATTGCGTTCATTGCAGTTAAGGTGAAGTTAGTGAGTTAGAAATGCTGAAGCCTGTCTACATTTGCCCACATCTCTCCTTCCCACAACGTGGTGGTTGGTGCTCCTACTTATTGTAGAAACGTACGCACATACTGATATTCGTTCTAGCTGAACTACTATTCCTTCTCCTCCTTATTTTATTGTTAATTCAAACGCACAACCAGTCACACTGTTCAGTCGCAGAGCTACAACGTCTCTCCACTTACTCCACATAATACCTGCTACATAGTTTTGTTTAAATTTCTTTGAGAAAAGTCAATTGACGTTTCAGCCTGCAGAGTCAAATTGCAAAGAGAGATAGGGAATTGATTGTTGTGGTGGTGAATAGTAGATGGACATAAAATCTGGAATTCTTACATTGTCGTTCAAGTTTCGAGCATTTGTGATCGTGTGTGAGAGAGAGAGCATGAATTGTTGTGCACACGGGACACAATGGTAACTTATCGTGGTTGTTGTTGTGTGTCTTGTCTTTGGACAGTTCTCCGTACACACAGTCACACATGCACAGTGAGTCTGTGTGCATAGTTGAGTGAAGTGGCGGAGAGTGATTGTGAGTGGCTGGTCGTAAAGAGAATTATCAAGTGAAATCAAGAGAATTTGCTATGGACACGAAATAACTGGACTGACTGGACACTAGAAAAGTTCCTATACAGATAATACTAGGAAAGACATTGAAATGTTCACAAAAGGGTGAAGCACACTTGAGTTGTTAACAAAGTTATGTGAGCTTGAAGCAGTAGAAAGACCGAAACGATTGGAAGAAAAGACATTTGTCCTTTTCGGAGTAGCATTATTCCCTGTCGTTGTGGTGAGACGGGTTTGTAGGGAGACAGAAGGCCTCGTGGCAATCCAATGCCAATCCTGTATACCAAGTCCCTTTATCAATATCGTAGCTACTAACTGCTAAATTCTACATGAGAGTGTATAATAGTGCAAGTACAGTGTTTGACAGGCACTGTGACTCAGACTGTGTTTAATAGCATAATAGTTGCTGGTCATAACACCAACCAAAGCTGCCTAATTCTCCACAGACATCTATTGTTCTTGGGCTTCTCACTGTGACATTTGAACTCGATTCTCCTCCGCAAAGCTTCCAAAGCAGCCAAGACTCACTGTGTTTCTCTGTATAATAGCAGATAGCATATAATCCGCTCGCGCCCCACATTTCCTCCACAACACACAAATCTCTGAATTGACGAAAAATTTGTCTATTAACGCCTTTGTGTGACTCGTTCCTAATTTTATCCCCAGAACGAAAATTCATTGCTGCTGCTCATTTCCAAATTTCCGTCAGTAGGCGATGTCTGTCTTCAATCGACAGTCATCAAGTCGTGTTCAACGTTACCTTCCCTTGACACATGTTAAGTGTTAGACAATTAAAAAAAATAAATACTGCCTAAGTTTAACGTGTCGGAACGGGAAAAGCAGTTACAACGATTTCTATAAAATTGAGTCTCTATAACTGGGATTACGTAAAAGCACTGGAAGGAGATAGGGAAATTGCTGTGGCATTATTAATAGAAAAAATTACTATTTAAGTAGAGCCATACAATGTTAAATACGTCTGTGGGGAATTTTTTCTTTGCACGAGCAAGGCGTATTTATAGACTGTGACTTTGGTGTCTATTGCCAAACGGTTCACAAGCACAAGGAACAGAAGTACCGCACCGAATCCACACCGAAACCAGGAACAGTTTCTGGTTCTGTTGGTTTGTGTGTGTCTCCCGGCTCCTGTCACACCGTGAACATTACCCAACCAACTTGGTTCGTGTTGGTGCACCAGTCTCGCTCCGTGAACACACGACGACCAGAGAAGAAAATTGAAACCGTCTTGTCGCAATCACAGAGCCAAGAAGGCAGAAATAAATAAATACACACTTTGTCGTTGATAGAATTTCTTGAGTGAACATTGTGTGTCTCTACAGTATACTACAGTTCATATGATCTAATAGTACAACAAGTAAACAGTAATAAGTGAGTGCTGGCTTCCCATTCATGTTGGTTGGTTGGTGGTGCCTTACCTTCATTCGCAGCCACTGCGATGACAAATTGCAGTTGTTGGAGTGTGCGAGCAGTGAACGGGCCACAACAGCACACTGTGATTGCTCAATGCCCACAGAGTTGCTCTGCGTAATCTGTTCACCGAGAGTCACATGAAATAAGTCAAATTGTTAAACAGCAGCACATTCTGCTGCAAGAAAAGAAACAGTTGTTGGTTTTGTAGTGACTGTCTCTGTGTACAACACGGGCCAATTCAGACTCTGAACTCATTCTCCATTCATAAAACGAAATAAATGGAGTACTGATGTTATTTCAATAAATCGTTGCCACAATTCCATTTGATTGATCTGCTCTCCAAGTCATTCAATTCTCTTGAAATGGAAATTGACTTCTTGCTCTAATGTAGTAGCAATAATAATAATAATAATAGTAATAAGTGCTGTAAAGTATTTAGTGTGTTCGCATCATCCAAGAACCTGAACATGGTACACACAGTACAGTATGTATATTACGTGTACAATAGATTTCGTTGAGCAATATATAAAACTGCCACACACAGAAAATAAGAATGAATCGACAAGCACAGCAGTCTTTTAGTATTGCTGTTAAATATGTTCACTGACTGGCTAGTAAGTCATTTGCTGTGAGAATTGTACAATCCAGTTGACTGCCAAACCATTTTCTTATACTTATCGTCTATTTAGTTTTCCATGTGATTGTGTGGATCTATAATTTGTATATCTGCTGTTAAATGTGCTCTTGCAAGAAAATATTAATCCTAATCGTACAATAAAATCCACATTAGCACGCACACATGCAAAACAAAGCTCAATTAGCTAATGGACTTTCATGCTAAACTATTTCGATATATTTCGTGAATGTAACAATTTCCATACAAATAATACTTACAGAAGATCAAAGAGACATTGTCTATAGAGAGCAACAGCTCTTTTGCCCTAATTGAGTGCTTTCCTTGTCTAATTTGCTCCTCCACACGAACTATTTACATATGTAATGTCTACATTTAGCATGAACACAAATCACCATTAGTCAACGATTACATGACGTAACGTTTGTGCACTGTTGTTGTCGGCCGAAACAATTTCTACTCTTTAGTTGATCATTGTTTGACCAACAATTTACTTAAGCCACACAGAAACTCAATTTGAGCACAAAATCGGCAACCTACATTTGCCAGCACAGAATTGAGTAGAAAAGTGAAGGATAGAAGAAAAACGTCCAAGTGTCAAAATGATGTCATTAACATTTTCATCGCAATACCAAGGCAGCTATCGCAGTCCTTACTTGAGGTAAAGAAATCTCTTCCATTATATACCTATAGCCACTATATTATAGTAAGTAGATTCATTATAAAATCTGTCAAATCCATTAGAATTGCCAGTCGCTGAACGTGTACATAGCGACGACAGTCAGATTCATGCTGGTGTCCGCGATTAATAATCGTCAACCTGTACTAACACACAGAGTACAGGCTATACATTATATATATTTGTGTTACACAATATTAGTAATAAGAAAATTATTCGATTGTAGCTACATTTTACTGACAATTGTACACAATGCTTGTTATACTGTCCCGTATAAGCCTCCTAATAGAAATATGTGCACTATGTGTATGTTGTATAATATTTTTTGCTGCTGCTGCCACGTACGTAACAACAATCATTGAAATAAGCAGCAGCAAGCAACTCTCCTAACGAGCCCATGAGATATGAAGATTCATAAAATGGGAGATTATCATATTTATACACACTGTACACGTACATTGAAGTAATGGTGGTAATCGATAATAGGGATATAAATGTGAATGTAACGTGTAATGTAATAAGTGAGCTAATGGAATTCGTTGTCTCCTACTCGAATCTGTGTAAGCCACTTCTATGTATCTATACATAATAATGACAGCTCGTAAACCTACATTCGTAAAATATCAACTGTGTATGTTTGTGGTGTGGTGGTGGTTGTTGTTGTGTCGTTATTTGTCGTCATCGTCGTCATCTCTTTTCTCCTGCCACCAAGAATTCTTCAATGGGTATCTCTCTCTCTCTCTCTCTCCCACTGGCGCACTTTTATTACGAGTCATAACATATAACTCAAAGCCTTTGGCTTCTCCACAAACTCATTCAAATTTTTAATACATCGTTCCTATTATATTTTATATAAATATATATGTTGTCTTCTTATATACAGAGTGGTAGGTGGGTAATTGTTTTGTATTGTGTACTACCTACTGTTTCTAATTGAGACTGTGTATACTGATTGTGAGTATGCATTGACGACAGGGGATAGTGTCGCCTTGTAGATAATCTACATTCCATTTTTTTTGTCATACAGAATACACGTAAAGTTGCCTTCTGCAGTAATAAGCCATTTTTGACTTTTTCTCCACTTGTGACACTGTATTAGGGTTAATATGTATAATTTAATGTGAAGGTAACTTTTTGCTAATACTAATCGTAAGTAGATGCTTATATTATATTGTATGCGTGTTAGGACAAGGCTTAGCGCCAGTGTGTCAATTTTCACTTTCTTTTTGTGTTGCTTTGTTGTTGTGCTCCGCGTGTCGATCATTCCTATTCGTTGTTGTGTGTGTGTGTGTGTGTGTGTGTGGGGAAGAGTTACTAACAGATCTAAATGACAGTAATGATCATATAAGCGAATAATTATGGGCGAGCGACCAAAAGCAGTTAAGATGAGAGTTTAGCACAAGTGGGAGTTGCACTTTATATCGTTGTTGTAAGTAGCACAACATTTGGCTCGTTTGCCATCCGACATATTTATCTGTTCTTCTAATGTTATGTACTAGTCCCCCGACTGTCGAAAATGATTTGCTGATTATTTTCCTAATATTTTCATGAAAAGCATAAATTTTGCTTTGTGTTTACATACGTCATGCCAATTATAGAGAAGCTCCAATGATTCCACTTTGTACGCAACTCTGCTCTCCATGTTGTTAAATGGCTGAAACGATTTTGCACACTTACCTACTCATTTACTGTACTAAACGTAACAGGAAACCTCGAAGAATTTTTTTAAAAAAATGATGAAATAGGCTGTAACCGAACATAGCGTCACTTAATCTCATCATATTTACATTTACAAATCATCCACGTGATTTACTGTAGTAAAAGTGTCGTTAATGCATGCATTTTACTAGTGCACTGACAGAGTGCAAGCTTAATTTTTAACGGTAAGAAAAATTATCATTTCGACGGGTCCTCCTGCTGATCTCCCCTTCGACAAGATTCCATTTACAGGTCGTAGTAATGAAAGGACGACGATCTACATGTTTACAGTACAAGTTAAAATGCATTACTTATGTTCGCATTGCTCACTTCATGTGCATACCTAATAAGTGCACAAAATGTTCCCAGTGGAGGGGGAATCTATTTACAAAATGACATAATTGCGGTGACGAATGTAAGTGCGTCAAGAAAGCCTGCATAAAAATATTATATATGTGCAAAGTCGTTTTCTGTACGAACAGATTGTGACTCTCGACTCTTTTTTACGATCAGAGTTAACTCATTGTGGATTTATCACATCTTTCCTTCTCTCTCGCTCGTTGCCTGTTAATTTCTCTCTCTCTCTCTCTCGTCTCAGGTTGCTCACACTGATGGGGAATGTTAAGTGCTAACAGGCTCTCACACCTCCAACACACACACAGCTGTATCCTATTTATAAATGAGCACGAAATCGTATAATTTCTCCCATTAGAATAAATCATAATGAGATTGATCTGCCGTTAAGATAGACGTTGAGAGTTGACAAGATTCTTCAGAATATAATAACAGCAGCGTCAGAGAAGAAGTTCCTGCTGCTATCAACAAGCACACACACACACACACACACACACACCGAGTAGGATCGAGATAAGCACATGAAACACTTGTTGCTGTTGTTGTTGGATGTGGTGGTGGTGGTTGAAGTCATGTCAAAGTCAGAGAAACGTGAGAGAAGTTCAAATGAAATTTGATGTTGATTGCGGAAGGTGGGTTGCGTTCGCGCGAACTTGTGCCTCCACTGTATTGCTTTCTTGGTCGTCGTCGTTGTCGTGTAGCTGATTGTCAGTCGGAGGCTCGGAAGTGGAAGTAAAAGTAAAATACACACACACATCAATTAAAATTGCATTTTTGCTCTCGTACAGTACATCACGTCAAGATATACGATTAGTTCACAAAGTTCTCCCCTCAAATTCGTTTCTAAACCGTACTAATAGCCAGTGTACAGCATCTCTACTCTTTTCCATGTAAATCTCGTCTCAGTGGACATTTGCATTTGTAGAGTGGTGGAAAGGCGGCGTGAAAGGATGCAGACACGACTTGTGCAAGTATTTGTACATGCAACATGAACACAAGTTGCACATTTCAAACACGGATGTTCCTCTACATGCGGATACAACAGAGTAAAATATGAAATTATGATGAACTTCCTTGCACACAGTACATAACAGCAGCACAGTAAATAAATATTCCCCTATAGATTAGTGCACAGTGAGGAAAAGGTTAGACCAGGTTAGCTTTTAGTCATTTCACTCTCGACGAGCAATACCTAACCCTTGAGAAGTTAAGCCAAGGTAGCATTGTAGTATTGTGGTAGGCTTTGACTGGGAAATCCACCTACTACATAACAACTACACCGTATGTACTCCATTACACCAACGTAGAAATACATACACAGTGAGAGAGAGAGAGAAAAATATCAGCATTGTGGTAATTCAGTTTAATCGAATCACAGCACAGAGTCTTCTTCAGCAAATTGCAGTCGAAATAACATGGAGATTGCTCAGTGCGAGCTTGTAGTTGTCTTCTGTGCTGTATTATTATAGTGATGTTGTGGTATGTGGCAGATGAGGGAATAAGATAAATTAAAGTCTGAGCTGCTGGCGGAGAGTTCGCTATGCACACACACAGTAGTACACCTTGCATGTATGCAAAGGTATGCATAGGGAATGTGCTTTCTGTGTGTGATGCGAGAGTGCAGTGAGCAGTTGGGTAATTACAAACAATGACCCCGTGCGAAGAAACAACCCATAGGAAGTTCAACATCTGAAATGGAAACCTGGAAAAAACTCAGGAAGTTTAAATTCCTTGTGTGTGCTCTGCTCGCTCTCGCTCGCCGGAATTTCTCCACTTCTCTTTGCACTTTTGGAGCCGACAACGTAAAAATTCCATAGACAGAACACAATGTACATGACAGTTTAGTTTAAAATCCTTCTACTTTCTCGTACGAGGGAATATCTGAGTCTAGTAGCGATCTGCAACTCAAGTCAGGTCAATATTGTCTGTGCATGGTGATAACAGGATCTGACGGGGGGAGCTTAATCTTCTTCAGTATTAACTCCGTCACCAAAAGTCCCACTGATTACGTAATATCATTGTTGTAGGTAGTTAGGCTGTGCAGGTGCTTTATGAGTTATGATGCTGTTTGGATATGAACAGTGAGCTACAGATTCCAACTGCTTAACTATTTCTAATCTTCTCAGAGGTCAACTTACACTACAGGATTCTCTCACTGTGGATGAACAATGTAGCATTTCCACATTCGCATATTTTTTCTAGTGTTTGTGGATATACTCTCGCTTGAATTTAACTTGATTCCTTCTTTAAGCTTATTCTGTATGTACTGACTGACTGACTTTGCGCATTATTATTTAGCTGCTAGTCGCCCTCGTACACAGATTACGTTCTTTATTTATTTTATTTTATTATATTTTATATCGTTTATATTACAGTCTCTTATTATTCATCAGAAGAATAGAGTTCTGTTAAAGATCCGTATTAGTTATTGTGGAAGTGGACTTTTTAAAGATTATCATTACCATTTAACTGTTGTATTTGAATAAAATGTTTCGCCCTGTAGTAAATCTGCAGTAAAATGTTTTCAATTTGTATATGTACACATAATAGAGTTGTCTGGACTGCTTTTCTCATCATGCAAGGCGAATGTATATGTGGGTACCTATACATACAATGTTGCATACTTTTTTTTCTATGTGCATGTGCACAGAAAACACATCTGAGAGTGGTGTGCAGCCAAAATGCCTACCTACTCAACTTACCGATGGATGTCTGACAGATTTTCTGTTCGTCAGACAGAGCAAACCCGGAACTGTCATCTGAGCTTGTAAAACGATGCTCGAATCTATTTCAGATGCGTGGAGTGAGCCATCGCTTTTTCTTTCTAATGTGCTACACATGTATTTATTTACATTCTATATCGTGGGCATAAGTGTAGGGATATGTAGCGCTGTGTAAAATTTTCGTGGCCTCTCCCAAGAAATCTCACACCAATATTTATGTGTGTGTATGTAAGGGAGAAGAATCCCTTTAAGAGGAGGCTTCTACTTACTTTCAAAGTATTTTGTGTTTTTGTGCCATTTGTATTTTCCAAGCCACACAATCCATTATTTGTAGCGACTATGCAATATGGGATTTCCACCAGTCCACTCATTGTTCATAATATGAGCTCATAGCTGAAGCTGGCTCACAGCTTATTACTGTCACTTGGACTCATGTACATCTGCTACAGTTTATACGCATCATATTTATGTGTATCTCCTAAAATGAATAGCATATATAGAGAATGAGTGCTGACATTTATAGCGTACCGGATTGCCAATACAAACTGCTATAATAGATTTCGCAATGATTTTTCTATATTTGTATTCATAAGGTACATGGAAAGATTTTCGTCTCTGGGGAAATACTACGTAGTTTATTTTCTAATGTAGTGACAGTGTAATTATTCCAAGAGAGGATCCAACAGCCAAAATTGTTTTCGTACCTTTTTTAAGAGAGACGACGTTCGTTCGTAACATCGAGAGTGCATATTTGTAACACGAGCTCGGATTGTGTATATGTAGTTAGTATTGGAGTCTAGACAAGTAGACTCGAGTCACATTCCATCTTTTGAAGAATTGAAAGGATTTTTTGAAGACGGGTGGCCCAGCTGCGTTCACCGGACATTTTACACTCTTTCAATTTTTTTTACTATCAATCCCACCTCTCCTCGGCCGTCTTTCATCGACCTTCTTCCTCAGTAAAAAAAATCTAACAGATGAATCAGACATTTTTTAGTCCACACAAAATTCCAGTCAGCATTCGAAATATTTTCCTTGCTACTATTACGTAATAGTACTTGGGTTCATTTGAATTCCAATGCAACCGCATATTCCACATTGTAATATTCCTATAGAGGGATCTTATTGAGTAATAAGTATAAAAAAATATTCTCCCTTTCTTTCTTTTACTCTTCCGCTGCGACAGAATAAATAAGGATCTAGAGGAATTCGTTAAAATACCAATTATTGCAGATTCATATTTCAATAGTGATCGGAGCGGCGGAAATTCGAAGAAAATACATTAAATAAAGCTTTATATGGATTACAGTAGAATTCAATAGCCAGGACTATACTTTACATTTACTTCCTTATCCTTCCTATGTGAATCCCTACAATTTCGGAGTGGGAGCACAGGGCTCCTTGTATATCAACGATACTTCTCCCCCGGAACCTTAAATAATTATAATTATAATAATTTAATGTAAGTTTACTAATTAAATGAACAGAGACAATAAATGACCACAAAGCTCTAAATTAAGACAGTAATTTAATTACATTCACCAATACACTTGAAGAACGTCAATTTTTACATGCACACGATTATACTGTTTAGTGCTGTTGCTCAATGTTGTGCTGCCTTTTCGTTTTGTGTCATGAAATTTTGAAATTGACATGAAAAGGAGAACCAGAGCCCTTCTTACACACAGAGAGAGAAAGAGCCTATCCAGATGTATTTAGCGACTGTACATACATGTACTAACAAGCGTCCCACAGAATAAAGCGCTCTTTCTTTGAAAGGTTGATGAAGGCGTAGGAACGATTTGTTGTAGGTACTCCATCTTAAAGCACTAGCGGATCTTTTCAATGTGTTCTCTATCAATAATAATTGGGGGCTATACAGGGAGCCAGCACATCATGTAGTGTTACGAAGTCTGCTCGTATCTCTGTGTTCTGGAGGAGGAAGACATGAATGACTGACTGACTCACAATCTGATCCGGGAAAGCCTTGCCAGCAACTGAGTGCCAAGGTCGCGGCAAATCTGTTCTCCTTTTCCATTGTCCTTTCGAGTTTCATGTGGTGCCTCTCTCTGTGTGCACCGTGCTTCGAGTAATGCTCCACTACCATCACCCCCTCTTAAATATTATTGTTATTATTATTATTACAACGGTCCTTCTGCTCCACACATATAGATAGACTCCATTTGAGACACATAATATAATAGAATTGAAAGCCAAGGAATTTATCATACAAAAAATGCATTTCTATTTACTATATACGAGACCATATTCACCTTCCGGCCTTTCTGTCCTCTCCACTGTTATCTATTGTGCCTCTATTATATTGTCTGGTTGGATATCTTACTACTAGAGCACGTAGACAAATGTATTGTCTGTCAAGCTTGAATGCAGGATTTTGTGGAATTTTTCTATGGTATTTATTAGTGACAAATTCGATTGCGATCATTGGGAACCACTTAAGAGAGAAATGGAAACTGTCTTTACACTCGTAGTACATTTTTTCGTAATTTGTCGTCCGTTAAATTATTGGTGTTTTGTAATGTGGTACATTTACTTCCAGTTGCAGTTTACTTTACAAGTAAACGTTTTAACAATGGGTAACTAATAATAATCTTATAATGTATGTAGTATGCATTCACATTCTTTCTCTGTTTCCCTTCCAATTCCTTTTTACAAATTATTTATTTATGTGTGTGTGTTAGGAACAAAAGCAGCTGCTGTAGGAAATGGTCTACTTACTACTACTTATTTATTATTAACATGGAATTGTTTAAACATTAAAGGAGCAGTCAGTCATGTGATAAGGACTACTCGAAAACGTACAATTAACGTTGAGACACCTTTCTTTTTACAGTCAATTGTGTGTCTGTGCATTATTGTAGGCGATTGAGAATGAGTGTTGAAATGAAATCTCCCGAGGCACAACAAAACAACAACAATAAAGCAACTGCGACTACGTGCATTACAATTGTACTATTTACATATTATGAATTTTAAAGGTCATTGCATGCTGTGCCAGTTAAATGGATTTGGCTGATATGGAAAATCGAGCTTATTTCTCTGACTGTTCCAATATCTCATTTTCGTATTCCAATGCAAGTCCAGCAGATTCAAACTAAGGCGTGGACTAATTCAATTCATAGCGACAGACCACATTGACAAGAAAAAGATAGACATAGATATTAATTGTAGCTACCTAAACTATATGTTCATATTACTATTATTATTATTACATACCTATACATTTATGCATTATTAGTAGTAGGCATTATTAATTGGCTACGAAATTTTTCAAGGTGAAAGTGCATTTATATCTTTAATCGAAGGAGGGAGGAGGAATTTATTTGCAATTTATTTGTGTTTTGCAATGAGAAAATTGGAACGTATGCAAATCGTGTAAAATGGCCATAAACAACTTCCTCTACACAGCACACACAATGCAATACTGTTCTGTTGTAGGTGTTAACTCTATTGTAGTAACATTGTAATTCTTAGAATAAAAGTTGTGCACGAAAAAAAAATCCATTTTTGAGAGGAATTACATGATGAGTGGCTGCTGAGGTCTAGACAAGAAGACAACTGAACCGTTTTACTGAAAATATTTAAGGAAACCACCGATGTGTGTAGGTTTTCTTGATGATTCACGTTAATTTGCAAGTGCCGAGCTACTAGCAGAGCAGAAACTCTGAGAATATCGTGGAAACTATCTGATGGATATGCAATGTGCGTTTATACATAAATAAAAACTGTTTCTTTAGATGCAGACTTCAGTGAATAGCCACATTGCTTGAAAAACAAATCCTCCTTTACAATATAATACAGAGTAGTCTCTACCGTCTACATTCTAATCATTGTTGTTTAATTTAGAGAATAACTTATTATTATTATTACTTACATTACAATATTATATGCTGCTCATGCATTTTAACAACAACTGAAGGTTATCTAACTTTCGTTTCTCATCTGTACACACAGAGAGTGAGAGAGAACCGCAACTGAACAACTTTGTAATACTGGCGGTGAGTCAGCTCTTAATTTATTTGAACAGAGACTACTAAAATTAGTACCTATAGACTTGATCCTTCAATTCACACAATCAAACATTATTTAACTTACTGTTAGCTGGTTAGTGATTGAAGACGACCATCAACCTCATTTGTATGGAATTACGTCTTTTTATTTAGACCACAAGTCTCACTCTCGATAGCTGCCAGATCGTGTCTTCCTTCAATGGACGTCAGAAT
>JABASC010003461.1:0-14120 GCA_019776185.1 Plutomurus gul
AGAAAAACACTTATGGCCTTTGGGTAAACTAACTGTCACATATTGCTCTTAGACGCATTCATTTTCCCCGAATATCTTTTGCTAGTTCCATTTTGAATTGCAGCGTGAATGGGAAAACTTTTGTCGATGACACAATGCGTTTATCTTTGTCTGGGCCAGTAAAGCTATTTTTGTTCGTAAGAAAAGAAAAGAAAAGACAAATATATTGCTTGCACAAAGCAAATTTAAAAATTCTTTAACAAACTTCAATGTGAAAAATTATTTGTTTGTTGAAGAGTTACGTCGACCTTACTGTTTTCTATAGATACAATAATATTCAATATATTACCCGGAGATATTATTTTCATTTTTTTTTGTAATACGGATTTTGTTTCCTATTTCATGATGTATGTACCTAGTAAATTTCGATTTCTTATTCAAAATGGATAGTCGGTTCAAAAATTGAATTTAAATCCTGTAATACGAAATTCGAAAATGTGTGCTGCAGAATTGTAATCGTATTCAGAGATTCTGTGTGTACATAAGTATACCGCTCGTAGCGCTTGTTAAAATCTTTACCGCACGCACTACGAAAAATCTCATCACAGTCTTCATCCGAATTTCGATTTACATTTTACTCTTCGCATGAAATCGTAATGGGCTTTGTCGTGATTCTTCTCTTCCAATTTCCCTAGTAATAGAATATCGGCTCCGCCAGAACAATAAACAGTGATAGCGAGTTACAAGTTTCCGTTTTCCTTTGCTACTGATGTGAGCAGAACTCACAGTTTCTTCGTGTCTCGGCGAGACTGCAATAAAGAGAGCAAAGATGATCTCAGCCTAGCTTCCTTATGCGCTTGCAGCTTCTCTCGCTTTCTCGCTTCCAATAAAAATACAATCAAGAATTTAGCACCAAGATCAGCACATGTGGCCCTCGTATTGTAATAGACTAGTACAAAGTTTAGATGTGTAAATAGACGTACACTCGGCACTCACATGCTACTTCTATCTTCTCCAACAGTTTTTTTTATAGAAACGATAAGTTCCAAAGGGTAACTACAAAGTATGATTTCTATTTTTAGACAATGTTCATGTTTTTCTACGTATCTCGTGAGTGCCGGCTGTGTCGATTCATTGAATCGGTTACGAAAAGTAGACGATCGTGTTTTTTCTTTGATTTTCTTATTCTTGCGATATTGACACAGTGGCTCTTGTGGTCTATATTTTTCTTGCCATTAGGTGTCGGCGTTGTCACTTCCCCTGTCATCTGTACACAATTCGAACATGATGCTGGCGAATATTAAAGGTGCATTAAATGGAAATTCGTGTTGTAATTGGTTTTTTGGGCAAGGTCATGCGTCTACCCTATCTTTTAGTTTTCTCAATTTCCTTTTGTCATCCTGGATCAAGTTTACTCCCATGTATTTTGTCTTCTCTTCGGTGAAATTACATTGGGACAAACGTGCAAAGAGAAATTGTCTTTTTCTCTGTAGCTTGACTTTGTGGGTCAGTGTGTAATTTCGTTGGTGTATACGAGTGCATCCTCGCTTACGAAAGTATAGATGATGAAATGAAAAATAAATTGAAGGCCACAGTCACACAATCCAATTACAAACAAACAACTTCCACTTGTGTATAAATTGTAGTAGTGTGTAGTTTCACTAGTATAACAAAAGAAAGAATTATAATGGAAATTTGAAGGTGTGCTTTTTGTCTGTAAGGAGATTATTGCACATCCACTTTTGGCAGAATATTAGCGGTACGAAAGATGAGATGCTGGCCACAACACTGGGAGAGCTCACGAGAAACTCAAGTTAATATTACGATTTGATGAAGAGGCGAGTTAAATTAAATCTGAAATTCTCGTTTAAGGTTAAGTTGATCTACGATGTTTAAATGAAGTCAAGTTTTCCTGTGTGTAACACAATGCAGCATGTGTATCTTACGTATGTATATGGTAAAGGCGAGTTAAATTAAATCTGAAATTCTCGTTTAAGGTTAAGTTGATCTACGATGTTTAAATGAAGTCAAGTTTTCCTGTGTGTAACACAATGCAGCATGTGTATCTTACGTATGTACATATATGGTACATACATGCAAATACCCCCTACAAACAATAAAGTAATAAATAGAAACGTCACAGACAAAATACGTTGAGCACAGTGATATTGCAGTAATGTAGTATTCAATTCAAACACATTCAAATGACGTGACTGCAATTAGCATTATTAAGTGTGTCACTAATAAAACTAAGAGCAATTTGATGTATCCATGTACCTGTATCTATGAGCACAAAGGTGATGTGATTTTCTAGTAGTACTAGTAAGTATATATGAAATGGCATTACAAATGCTATACATATAAAAGTATCACTAAAAGTGAGATTAGAGAACAGAACTACTAATTGTGAGTGGAATGGCACGGAAATATTTAGATGCGATGAGATTGCAGAGCCCTATCGTAGACAGTCACTCACTGACAACACTCGTGTGCACTATTGACAATGGCACGATATACTGATGTTGGGTGAAGTGAAGTAATTCTCAAAGGGAAACCTTAAAGTAAGTAAAGTAATTAAATCCGGAGTTCCATAACATAATATGTACTAGTAGTAGCCAGTATCTGGTGCACACACAGCTTGCTTCATTCCTTGTCGTTGTTCATGCAGATATTATAATGACCAGTGCTGAATGAGCTCACGACAATGATGATAATGAGAATGAGAGTAGTAGTGTAGCTGCTAGCTTATAGACAGCGGGGATGTAACAACAATAATGTTAATCATATGGTTTATAATGCAATCTCATAGGAATAGTGTAATAAGACAAGGTATACAATGTATTACATACAGGTTAGTAGTGCTTTGAGGCTTTTCCAAACTTTATAATGTGAGTGAATGCCTGCCTACTTTTGCGTGAATGGAGATGCTTTGATGAATTTACTTGAGGCAATGGAATTATAATTTGCTCAAGTGAAGATTGACTATATGAGACAGGCAAGATCAAGACTTGAGGTTCTTGGAGGTTAATTTGGTTAATCTTCTTGATTCTTCTGCTCATTATAATTTACTTACACACATCTAATCGCTATGGCTAATCAACAAGTACTTTGCATGCACGCTCATTACAGACATATCGGAAATTACATGGACGTTTGCTTTGCGTGGCTCTCTTCTCTGTACATATGATTATAAATATTAGTTTAGCGGAGATGAGACTGTCTGTGAGGTGAGCGTCACTAATGGAAATATCCGCGTAGAAGTGTTTCACAACGTAATTGTCTTAAATTCAACGAGAGTTCCGCTTGTTGAAAATATTCCTTTCGATTTCACTGTATTGCTCATCGAGAGATTTCGAGTGTATTGCCATAATAACTGTAATAAGACTAATAACAATACATTCATTTGGTTACACCTCCAAAAGACAACACAACTTCTGAGTCAGCACTAACCACACTTCTCACATGCAGAGAGGTACTCGCAACTTTCGACAGTCCCTATTTATGTACACATGTTAATAACTTGCGTAGGAATAAGGGTGCTACATCATCACGGATGTATACAAACACCACGAAATTATTTTCTCCTTTGTTCATTCACTCACAAGCTAAAACTTTGGCTAATAGAATACAACAGAATGGATTTAATTAGCTTCTATTCAAAAAATGGAGGAAGTCTGGACTGTGGGCTGCTCGACCAATGAACTTTTCACCCAGTTTTCCCTCATTCTGGGATTCCGTGGGTAAATGTTTAATTTAAATCACTTTTGTTCTTGTGCGGTGATGTGATGACTGACCTCTTGCTTCTTGTCTATTATAACGTGATGATAAGTAGGTTCAACTGATTTTCTGTTGACTTGCTCCACAGTGAACGACAAATTGTAATTAATTTCAGCTGTCAAAGGGGCGAGATTTCTAGTTAAATATCCTCTTGTGCTAACGATGCCATGATAGCGTTGTAATTCTTGTAATGTATGCTTAGAGAAAATTATCTGCAAAATTTTCCCTCTGCTTCAGAACTTATTGCAGTGATTCAATCTCTTGCTTTGCACTCAAAAGCAACTTCCTCCAAGTTTCAGTAAACAGAAATATTTACTACACCAACGTCATGATAAATAATGGCAACAATTTAATTAAATCATTAAGATGTCCGTGATAGGTATCTCAAATTTTGATGCAGCCAGGAGTGCAAAGATATTGATTTGATTATATATCTGACTCTCATCGAACTAAAACCGGTCGACGAGAGAGAGAGGATCCAATTGAGCTAACTACATTTACTGCACACGATTAGGTCTCCGTTGATAAAAGTATAAACGATATAACCACAACCGTTTATACAAATACTAGACGTGAGAGTGAAAACTTTTCTGTCCCAATCCCTTGTCACTATTTATGCGAAGTTGAATACGTGCCATTCCATTTTCTATTCAGTTATGCCAACCCAGCCCTCCTTTATAATATTTGTGTAGAGATAAGTTTATTGCTAGGAATAATGCGCTGTCATAATTTATAAACACATAAATATATTAAAAACCTGCTACATATGCTTACACTTTTATATCCAGATTTATATCTTTACCACTTTTCATACGATGGATAGCAGTTGACATATGTTGGTATACATATCTGTTCACGTTCTAATACAGATAGTTTCTTTGATTTAAGTTTATTATAGTGTTCTCATTACATTCCGCCTTGGCTTCGCTTTGTTCTTATACTTTATGCACACTGAAGTCATCGAGTAGATGAAAATAGCTTGCTGTCAAGATTTTATTCAAGAATGTGCGCATAAACAACACTGACAGAAAGTACTGTTCTACATGCCAATATACTAGGGACATAATGTTAGCTAGCAGCACAGAAGGATCTTTGTGATGCACAGACGTATCCTATTTGTAGAACATTTACTGCTTACTTATCTAATACGGCTAAAGTGGTCCTGTGCTTTCGTGGATTATAATTTCACCCTTGTCGCCAGGCCATACAGATCTTCCGCGGTTACCTACACAAATAATGCTAATCCTTCTTGTGATATGAATATTTACGAAAGTTTCATATTGCTATGTGCTTGTTCAAGTATGTACACTAATGGTGTGGGATTATTGCGTACGTACATGCTTTGCGGTTAAATTCCAATTCCAGAGTATAATAGACTACTTCCTACTACTTATGTATACAGTATGCGCCAAGGTAATTTTTGTATCTGGAAGACTTCAAAGAGCTCATTTATTGACGCTTTACCCTTTTTTGAAATGGATCATAAGCTCTGCATTCGTGCAAAGGAAAACTTTTCGGAACTATTTTTTATCATTCCAAGTAAAACTACATGTATACATACATTTTGTAAGTCTGCACAAATCGTAGAAATGAAATAAAAATAGATGAAGCATTTTCGAATTTCCGTGTATGTATAGTAATAATATCCATAGTGTTAGCTAAGATACTACCGCACTACCGTTTTAGGTTTGTCTTTTTCAATACCTATACATATTTATAACATATAATATTATACGTACATATGCGCAGAAATACTATATTTAGAATGTGTGTGAATAATGTTGCTTTTGGTTTGGTCGGTCCACACATAGAATTACATATGTACAGTAAAATGGGAGACCGCAACGGAAAACGTACTACAAACCGACAACGAAACCCGTTTGTTTCATCGTTGTGTTTGTAACAGTGGTGTGGCATCTGAAAAAATTCATCGGCTCATTAAATTCGAGGCGAGCTCCTAACTTTCTCATTGTATATGATGGTACGTAAAAGGTTGTTCTGAAAAGCATAGCATAACAAGTAATGTCTACGTATAAGTTTATAGTGTATTATTTCCGAACTTTACCAGAGCGGAGAAAAACTCTGGCTGTTTAAGATCACTTTCAACGTACAAAGTTTCTGTGTGCCGTTTACACGCTATAATATTTATTTACTGTACCTGACCTATCTCAACTTGATTTGCTAATGAATTAATTATGAAATTGAATTTGTAGAGAGGGATGGGAAATCAAGCGTTCACAAATATAACACGAGTTTGAAATAATTATTATTCAGCTTTTCCCACATTAATACAATTTCTTACATCAAACATTACATAGACTGAGATTCTGAAATGAACGTAAATAGACGGGGGAAAGCTATCAGCGAGAAGGGTATGTACTGATTACACGACAGTGTGTGCGTAAATGCTTATATATAATCCTGCCCCTTTTCGCATTCCTCGCACTATTGCCCGGTGTTACAAGCTGTACTCCAAGAGCGAAGAATGCTTCTTATTTACGTAGCTAATAAATGTTTCTGTATAACACATTTACTGCGATGATGCACAACATTATACTTATGCCCATGCTTCTCTCTACCGCTTGAGATTTGGGGATACCTATATGCATAGAGCTATAATATACATTATGTGTTACATATATATATTTGCAGTTTGTGGTGTTATGCTGCTGTTGGATTTAGTGTTATTGTCTGCTTGAAGTGCTGGTTGGGTACTCTTCAATGCTGGGGGAGACTTTAGTCCAGAATCGGATTCACACAAGCAGGCTACGCACTACTGCCACTATCAAACGCATTAGGTCGATTTTTTTAGTTGTATTCCGAATGTTGTTAGTTGTTAGACTCACTATCTATTCTTGGGTAGCTCCCTAGTGACACACAAATATATAGTGTGATGCTGTAGTGGTGTAGTACTTACTGCGCTAAGAAATACAAGTATACTGTACTCTCACAAATAAGTAGTTGTATACAGATGCGACGGGTCTATTGAGTGGAAGGGCCGATCTAAAGCTTCTGAATGAAAGTGTGCACACACCTTTTGTTAAATGCCTACTTTTCCAAAGAGAATTGAATTTCAGTATTTGGGATAAAGTATGAAAAAGATTTTTTGTTATTATCTTTTCGCATTATTACCTAGTTTAACGCAATTCATTGACCTTCCTTTATCTCTTTTGAATAATGCAAAATAATAGTTCAAGTATATAAACCGGATCAAGGTTCAAAATCAGAACAATACACATTGATATTTGCTTGTAAAGATAGCATAGTGTAGACATTTATGTAGATTGACATGTAACCACAAACTACACACAGCAGAGATTCACATAAAAATGCTTATGGATCACTTTAGATAGCCTTCTTATGACTGTCTGCAATTTTTACGAAGACATGCATTATATATTTATAAATGCAAATTTTGACTACTGCGGTTCTATGCTGTTTTATTTTAGTGTGTAGTATTATAAAATAGCATTGCAACACTAAAACAATCAAGAAACAGGCCACAATAATTTTATATCATATATTTGTACATAGGTCATAGGCGACTGCTTTTATAAGTGACTTTTTATCTCAGGTTACTAAATTGAATTTATATCTTTCAAGTCATATATGTACCCGTACCAAAAACTCACGAATGTGCTAGTTTCTAGTTTGGAACAACGAATTTTCAGGATTAACTAGAATTTATATTCATTTCACTTTCAATTAAGTTGCACGTAAGTTAATACTAAGTTTAATATTGGCTGTTATGTCAGTTAACTGGGTAGGATTTGCTCATTACTGTATTGAGCATTTGAAATTTACGAGCTCTAAGGTAATTAAGGAAGTTCCACTTAAAGCGAAAAGATTGTGTTAATCTTAATGGCTGGCCATTGTAGTGTGTAGTATTGTGACCTTTGTGTGAACGAGTGTAAGATAAGCTGCATAATTTCCCTTTTAGCATTGAATTTCGGCGACCACTTCATTCCTTCATCTTGAAAGTTAAAAATGTAGGCATGTAAGTGGCAATAAAGTATGCTTCGTTAGATAAGACTATGGGAATAAGAATGTTTTCGGTATTACCTCTCTGTAGTAATAATACTATTTGTAAAAGACATATGTAAGAGACTGTCAAAGCAGCACACAATCTTGTGATTGCTAACGAGCACATCTAAATTATAATCGTCTACCGTATCACACTCAGGTGATTAATATATGTTGTAAAAAAAATAGCACAGGATGATGTAAATGTAAATCCCACAATTTGTAATGTTAGCTTCTGATTAGAGATTACGACCACACAGAAAACGTTTTGGCCTTTGAAACCCTCTGTGGGTTCAAGTTGGCAGGTGGTCCACAAGCAACGAAGTACTATTCGGGAGGTTAAGCGACATCTCTCAACCTACTTTCCATACTTTCCTACGACATAGTGTCGTTTTATCATGATTGTATAATAGAGAGATCTCTCATCATAGTTTTATTCTGTGCATTTCCGTGTGCTTCCGTCTACCAATTCAAAAGCAGGTTAATTTCCAAAGCTTTCATGACACTTTAATTACCTAATATGACTTTTGTTGTTAAGTACTACGTAATCAATGTTGCTGAACAAATAATCGCTGAAGAATGAAGAAATATCAACAACATGGTGGTTTTAAGTTCATATACTTAGCTCTAATCGTTAGATCCATGTTATTAGAGTACAAGCATAGCTTAGTCTAGCCAGTCAAGATAAAAAGCGATGATTAATTGAAACCATCGTCTAAGCGAAATCAAAAGTAGTTTTTTGCATCAGATTTCCTGGTGTTTCCTTGTTGGATAAAACAAGAGACTGTCCTCGGGCAATATTGATGTGTACAAGTAATTCGTTATTAGCGCTTGTAAATAAGTAAATCTTTTACAAGACAGATTTATTATCGCCAACAGGAATTATCTAGCAATGTAAATGCACGAAAAGTGATTCTATTTGTTTAGAGCTTCACTTGAGTACAATACAGGTAATCGGATTAAGGATTTCTCCCTTTTATTATTCATGAATAGTTTTTTCCACTTGCCCACTACAATTCCCTTCGAGGCCAACAAGAGGATTTGCTTTTCATTCGATCGACTCCAATTCGAATAAATTCACATTCATTGTCATTAATTTTTTCTCTTTGTCGTGAGAACTGCTATCTTACTTTCGTCTGCTGCAAATGCAGATGAAGGACCCACAAAAAACGAATATCTTTGTTTAAGTAATGCAGAAAGCACACAGCAAGCGGTGCATTTGCACTCTCTGGTTCGCTCCATACATTTCATTCAAAATTACTCACCAATACAAAAATGTAACGTAATATATTCTCACGTGCCATGTAAAAGGGCAAGGGTCAAAGTTGAAGCAATAAAAGTGCACCCAAGTCACGACTCCAATCTCAGAGTTGATTTATTTACAGAACTAGGTATTACGTACACGAGAGGTAGTAGTGTAAGTATTTAACAACAAGTAAATACGAATAATACAAATCGTACTAAACATTATTATATAATATAAATAAGCAAGTGCAAGTAATGCAGATTAGATCTCGGAATCTAATAAGTATTATGTATATCTTAATTAAGAATCAAACAAGATTCACATTCGCAATGGTGGACTTGATACATATTTTAAACCAAACACATGGAAAGATTCCCAAAACAATTCAAATCATATTTTAAAACAATGTGATGTAAATGATCTTCCAAAATTCTTCCAATGAAGATTGCTAGAATGCTCGTAATTGTATAAATACGGTTGCATCATATCCGCAGAATATTTTAGCTCGACGTGTGCATAATCCTTACTTCCTTAGCTGACTGTTAAATGATGGCACAAAGGGAATACAAAAGAACAAAGTTATTCAGTAGAAAGTGTATTGAGGTAAACACGTACATAATAAGTAAAATTAGTTGACTCTCGTATTGCGTGCGTCTTGTTTGTATTGTTCACATTAAATTTTATCAATGGAGAATTTTCACTCGTTTCGAATTACAGTGTAGTTATTGTTACAGTTACATGTATTGTTTCTCATGGTGCATTTATCAGTTAGTATTGTACAATAATAGTCGTAATATTCACAGTATTGCTAGTAGTTGACAATTTCCTTTTAACATGTACTCAACAATAGTACACAGGTATTAGTGTGTCGTACCACTGAATAAAAAATCGTGCTAACCAATTTCTGCATATACCCGAATATCATGACCGAACGATTACATTGATTGGCAGCAGAAAATCACATCCGCCCTCCTTATATTCATTTGACTCCCTCTGAACGAACAGGGTGCCCTCAAGTTAAAAGTTACGGCATTGAAAACTTGTATAGGTATTATGTTGCAATTTTTGGTTGAAAACAAGCTGTAATAACATTGTACAAATCTATTTTCCCAGTATTAAAAACAAATATTTCGATCGTTCGTTCTCTTGTATAAATTTAAATTGTAAAATGCGTTTGCTCCGCTCTCATCAAATACTGATGTCAAGCTTGGTATTACGTAAGCTTATTGTTAGTTAGTTTTCGGTTTGTTTTGTGGCTGCTTGTATGTAGTACGTAATTATTTTGTGTAGCATTCTCTTTTGCTCCTTCTCTCAAGTGTAAGTGTCGGTTGCATTTGTTGTAATAAGTATTTAATGGCTGTAAAGCGTACGAGTCACAATTTAACGTGTGTATCGAATTGAAATCCTTACAGTCTAACCTACTACAATATACAAAGATCAATAAAACATTAATGGAGTGCACAGGTGTACCGGGTCAACATTGACTTCAATTTAAGTGGATTCTGGTGTTGCACATATTATACAATAGTATACACATGTTATGCAATGTACCAGCATGTGTTTGCTTTCGAGAAACGTTGAACTAACTCTATACCCCCATAGGATTCCTATCGCTAACTATAAATGTTGCTTTAAGGCTACCGTGTGGGAAATTGCGACTTTTTAAGGTATTGCTGGATGTGATTCCTCTGGCTCTCTTGCTCACACAGGCTTTTGTTTTCTTTTACAGTTGACTGCTGCATATACATAGATTTCATAGGTAAGTGTGGGTGAGCAGAAATAGATTTGGAAACTGTCAAGAATCAAACTTGCCTACTTGCATTTTATTACTCGTAATAATAAAGCTGAGTGAGACCGCGGCAAGACTCTTTTAAGTGTTATCGTGTGTACGTATGGACTTACTGAGGGTGTAACATAAAGCCACACTACTTAGCGAATAGGAAAAGGTTACTTAACGTGCTGCAGTAATAGTTAGTGTTTTGATGTTCTGAGAAGTTGAGACAGTGAGCTCTCATAAATTCCCTTGAATGAGGAACAAAAGGCAATTCTAGTCAACCATGTCGCTGCAGAGCACAGTTAGAATTACCTAATGGACAAATACTACAATAAAACACGGGTATACTAGTCGTACATAGAAATCGGGGGAAACAGATGTGTGTGCATACTTTAGATTGGGAATGAACTCATCATCACATTACTGTATGTACATGGTTTACATTTACATTATAAGAAATTCTTTAGCCTGTGTATGCATGAATTGCCGACTACGTTACTGCTAAATACATACATTTGTGTTCTACTATGGCACTACCAACAACAACGACAACATAATAACGATAACTCTCGAGCTTTGTGTGTGTTTGTAGTATTAACCAACAAGCAATAACAATACCTTCATTCGTACAATACAACAGATAGTCTTTGTAGCATGACGAGCCTTAAGGACTGACTATGTGTTATAGGTTTGAGTTCGAGTACCAGAATTTAAAGTCATAGCTTCTCTAACAATAGGTCGTTAATTGCGAACTATATTTATATTACATGAACTAGTATAGGCAATATTGTGTACTATGGACAATACGGTTATTACATCAGCAGTACATGACAGTAGACTTGTAGTAGAGAATTTTATTTCATTTTCCTTCCTTTCATTACAACTACTGCTCCTTCATCTTCATTTCGACTTCCGTTTTCCTTGAATTTCACTGCGTAGCTTTCTTCTCTTCCTGTTATTTTGCGTCAGGACTCAGATGTATTACATTAAGACTATGTATTCGCTCTTATGAGTCTAGCACATTTAACAATGTGTAGACAGCAGTAGAGAAGAAAGCCTGCATATGCGAAGACACCCAAATTTCTGTGTCGGTGGAATCATTCGAGGAATTGGCAGGGAACTGGTTGCGTTCCCTGTGCCTTCCGCTGCGGCCTGAGACGCAATTTGCTCTGCCCCTTCCGGCTGCACTGTCGCCGTCTTTGATGGCGTTGACTGTGGAGTTTTCTTGGGGCTATTGGCCGCAAGTTGACAACTGGGATGTGCCATTCCGTTTTCTTTCCCTTACAGAGAGTCAAATGTATGCTTCCTGTAATTGAAAACGATGTTTTTAATCTGATTACGAGCCTCAAGACAATTCTCAAGTCATAAACTTTTTATTTCCTCTCATCATTGACTGACAAAATAATTCTACTGGAATGACGACACAAGTTTATAATGAAAGCAGCCAGCGTAAATAGTGAGATGCTTTTTCGTCGTGCAGTGTAAGAGTGTGCCGCTCTGTGGGAGATAATGAACGAGAAAGGGTTGATGGATCTGGGCTCGGAATGAAGGAAAGTGGTGGTAAAAGAAAGGAAGTGGTGAAGAATTTACGGCTCTTTTACTAGAATAGCACAGATAGTACAAGCAGAGTATGTGAAATAAATTCCTGTGAGTAGGTAAATAAAAAGCTACAGGGGAGCACATGGAAGCCAATGTTTTCCCTACGTGTAATACTACGTACCAGTAGTAGTATGTAAGTCTTCCCCTTGCTACTATCATGCGGATGAAAGCTGTTGTTTTCTTAGCTATTTAGATGCAAGTTGTATTCACTACTTAGTAAACTCTGTGGCACAAAAAGGTAGGGTAGTGTCCATTAGTTGTGAACAACGCACCTACAACGACGCCGTACGAATAGATACATAGATATAATGCATGACTCTGTGCAGGGGTGTAAAATGAACTTACAATGACTCTTGGAGGCCTTTTCGTGTTGCCCTGCCCCTTCAACTCACTCTCGAGTAGCCGTGGAAAGATATATGAGACTACTTTCTTTTTCAAATGCTGCTGTAGCACATTGGACGCTCACAAACACAACCAGCACAACAGGATTTGCACTAGGACCACGACTCACGAACGAAACCAATGCAATCTGAATCTCGCTACTACAGATACTACTATACTGTACTATGTATGTATTACGACTCTCGTAGCACACAGTAAAGTAAGTTGTTGCAAGTGTGGAGAGAGAAAAGAGAACAACAAGAAGAAATAGCAAATGCCAAGGTTTCGCCTTACCACTACCACCAAAGCCAGGCCAACCTTTCGTCCACAATACACAATCTACAGAAGCAAATGGAAAGTAAAGCAAACGAGATTCTCAAGTCGACCAGCTTCACGAGCGATTTTAACGATCCGTCCGATCCGAACCGAAAGGATGGTTTGTTAGTGCGCACGACGATAGCGAATGAATACTATCAACTATGTGTTACGTTCTAACAGCTACCTATTCTCCTCTATTCATGCTATTCGTGTGTGTGTGTGCTGTAGTCGGAGCTTTAACGTGTGCAGTAAACAGTATAAAATGTCGAAGAATAGTCACATAGTCACAAAAGCCTCGTCGAAGCTCTCCAGAAGCAAAGAAGCTTTTGCACGAGCCAAGACAAGAAGTTTGAACTGAACGGGCTTCCTTTGCGTTTTCGATTACACGCAATGCCATAAGGCACTTGGCTAGTCAAGAGCCTTCAAGTCGGTTGAATTGGCTTTCAGTGACTTGACTGACTTTCTATTCACGTTGCCTTCCTCCCTAATGCAAGGTACGTATTCAATTGAATGAGCATATCGAGAGAGCAGCCCTACCTTGGCGACAGAGACACACACACACTTTACCATTCACTATGCCTGTCACCTATAAAAGTCTCTCAGATTGCAGTCGAATTACCATGTAGACACTTTCTACACGACACTAAGCTATTCCTTCCGTACAATGTGGCGAAATGATGGAAAACAGAGTGACTGAATCGAATATCTCTTTCTTAACAAGAAAAACTCTCGTTACAGGGGAAAGGCTGTGGAACAGTGAGTAAATAGCAACAGCAGCAGCGCAGAGGTAGGACAGCATCAACAAAATACGTACTTAGTAAGTAAACCATTGAGAAAAACGCCAACCAAAGACAAGAAAAGCAAGTTTAGTTTTCTAGTCAACTCTGTGTGCCACCATCACTGCAACGTGTATTGGAAAAACAGAATAAATATAAAATTGGAACATTTATTACCAGCTCTAATCCTTTCACCCGTAAAACTCGAGTTTTTTTTATCATTCTGCTCTGTCTACCGTGGTAATAG
>JABASC010003462.1:0-14119 GCA_019776185.1 Plutomurus gul
CAGTTGTAGTCTCGACTTCCCGGGAATCTCAAAAGTTTACTCTCGAACTGAGAATGGAAGCCCTAGTTGCTACTTATATTACTTACTAGCCACCGTTTAGCTCACAATTAGACCACAAATAATGTTAGTATACAATTGTACTGTACGGTCTAGTCAGAGAAATTAGTACATGAAGTAATAATAATAATAACAAGGAATATGTAGCTCTTGCATACAAACAACGAATTATTATTATACAGTTTGCTGAATGAATACAATGACATAGAGAACAATACATACATAGAGACGAATAATTTACTACAGAGAGCTTTATAAAAATCTACAGGACTGTTAATAGTGGGCACTAACATTTCTATGTCTTAAATTGTTCTCGAATAGCAGTTCCACCAACACGAACGCTTTCTGCCAGCAACAGCCTTGCGAACGTGCACCTTGCAGCAGTTGGTGTACACTGGCATAGTACACGATGCCAGTAAAAAGCAGGTTTCCTGTTTCTATTACAAAGTAACTTTTTTTTTGTAAAATATCCTCTGATGTAGGTAAATTACAAATCGATTTTGAGACGTCGACAGGAATTATGATATCTAGTGGAAACTACAAGTAGAAAAAGTGCTGAGGAGCAGAGACAAGAAGAAATGGTGATTGTCCGCTGCATGTTTGTTTGTATGAATGGGGCCTTTTAAAGGAGGAAATGCAAAGGTACACCGATCTAACGATCTGATACGAGTATGCTTATTGAATGTTCTCTCTCACTCGGTGAAGACGTTGTATTGGATATATACTAGTTATTGAGCAGTACAAGAAAAACAAGTGATTGAGCTGTGGAGACAAGAAACTACCTAATGTAGCTAGGTTGACGGGATACATAAAGCAGAACAAGCAGCACACAGGTGAGTGAGTTCAGTTTGAGAACTAGAGACCAAACACCTTCAAGAAGAATAGTGAGTGAACTCAAGAAGCTTCTCGATACGGTGTAAAATTTATTTCAGCAACTACTACTACTACAACTACAACAACTACTACTACTAGATACCTACATAACATTATCTTGTCTACTTGGGTCTGTGCATAGCAGTAGGACAGTATAGTCCTCCCGTGTACTCACTACTACTACACGTATAACAAAGGGATGTGAAGGAGTGTCCACCGTTGGCAATTAAAGTGGACCGAACTGAAGGAAATTCAGTTGAGTCGAATGTCCAGCACGGTTTTTCGGAAAAACAAAACAGAGATTCCTAAAACTGTAGGAGGGCCTTTTCTAGCATTAGAGAAATGTTTTACAGCCCGACGTGCCATAAAATTTCATTACACCTGAATGCCGAACTCTATATATGCCCAGTGAAGAAGTACACGTTGTACACATTCACAAGACTCGAAGGTATTGCTTCAGAATACCTCTGTGTACTAGTAGATTACCAAAGTAGGTCTAGTGTTACTTCGTATCCTTGCCAAGCCTGCATTCTAGATCTTTACCATAAAACCGAGACTACAAGCTCAAAATCAGAGTCGAAAATCACCGTGAAGTAAGTAAGTGATGCAGGAGCTTTAGAATTTGAAGTTTGAGGTACGCTATTAGCTTTCACACGCACAATGCCAATATACCAATAGAGAACCTTCCGTCCTTTTACCTTTTACTCTAAATAACATATTTAAGTGGCCCTTCTTTTCCGCACGTCTTCTTCACTACCCGAACCTACAGATAGTGTGCCTACTGCTACTACTCTGTACTATTACATACAAGGGCTCAACTTATCCGCTACTGTGAATACATAGTCTCGAACAATATCACTGCACTATATTGCTTTGACACTATGTCGTGTGAAACTACATCCAATTGTGACCACAACTTTTAACAAAATATCTTGCCACTGTCTCTATGTATACAGTCGAGATTAATTTATCTTTGCGTAACTCAATTAAACAGTCTTTTCTGAAAAGTAAGTTTGAAATCCATAAAAACTGGCTTATTTCAAGTTTGTGCAATTTTATGAATTTAAAAAAAATCCAAGGAATAGAACATGGGGAATATTTGTTCTAGAAAAATTGCCCTATATATTACGAAGGTAATAGTGAGCTAACAAGTATAATATGTAGAGAATAGGAAACATTGTGTTAAACGCACAACTGTTACAGTTACAGTTATTACAACCTTGTTCACATAGAAAAAGAAGTTGCATAGCAATTACGTACCATTAAGCGCAAACATGTCATTGCTGCAACATGTCATTGCTGCTGCTGCATTCTGCTACCATTCAAATATCAGCCAGAGCCGTACAATATATAAATATATAATATTTGACAGGTTATGTCTACACACTGTGGTAAATGCAGGCTAAGCAAATGCAGATGAGGAGGAGAAACGTTTACTACTTACTTGTTGTCGATGTTCATGTGGCGCTTGTAAGGACATTGAGTCCCAACTTGTGGGAGCCTCGAAAAAGCGGAACGGCCTGAAAACCGCCCGCTTCTCCTCCGCCGCCCCACAACTTCAGTGGGATCGTGCAAATTTTGTTGTTTTATTGCAAATCCCCACACTCACACAATCGCCAGATTGCTGGCACATCTAACACTGAAATGCTGGCGCTACATATAATAATATTTGGCGAATACCACAAATTCACTTGACAATGAAAGCATTACACGAGACAAACTGATTGTGGTATTACAATAATATGGTACTTTTGATAATTGTCATAAAACTGCACGAAACTAGATCTGGTATACAGTACTTAGTTAGAACGTGGTCATAGACAGATAAAAAAAAATCGTGAGTACAATCGTGTCTTTTTTTATAATCGGAGAAACTGTTTGTTGGTTCTGTTGCAAGTTGATAAAGGGAATCCTGGGTGGCGAAGTTTACGAGAAATTCGACGGCATTCTTGACAATTCACGATCTATACAATTAGCGTAATTGAAAACGGAAGGAAAGTTAAAGTTCCAACATTTACAAACTGTTCTAAGGATCACTGCACGTAAATACGACGTGGTTTCCAATGAGTGTGGTGCTACGGGTGCTGTTTTGCTTGTCCAGCAAAAATTGCTGTTCCTGTGGTCCATTACTCCGGCGTTGGGGTTATGTGCTAATCATTGTACTACTGGGGTCACTTTATACACTTCCCTGAATGCACCAACAGATTAATAGTAAACTTTTCGTAATCAATAACAGAACTGGCTAACTAAGAAAAATGAGAGTTGAAGGAGAGCTCTGTGTGATCACAATTTCCCACTCCTAGTACAAAGCGATCTAAATTGAGACACAATGGAAACAAGTGTAGTAATTGAGCTTGTGAGATGAACTCCTTTATTAGCTCATAATCAGTCCGACTATCTGAATGAACTCTGTGTGTGTATGTGTTTGATTGTATGAGTAGAAAGAAACGATGGAAATGTTGAAAGGAAGAGCAGCAGCAGCAGCAGAAGAAGAATTACAAGAGAGATGGATGAGAAGGTGAAATTATTATTACTATAGCACACGTTGCACACTACAGAGAGAATGAAATGGTCTCTGTGTTATAAGATGCAGACGGAAGGCGAGCGAAGAAGGAATGAGAACTGAAAGGATAAGGGAATATAATATTGACTACTTGAATGGCTTGTTGAGCTGACAATCAATCTGTGGACGTTGCCTGCTAAAGCTTAATAAGCAACTGGGACAAGTTGACTGCAACTTTGAGTCTTTGTGTAGAATTTATTGTGTAGATTTGAATAGGTGAAGGAGCCAGCAGTAGTTCCACTGAGAGTGAGTGCTGTTCGAATGGTAACGTTGGTCGGCGTTCGTTTCATACCTGTGCTCACCAGCCTCTCTCTCTCTCTCTCTCTTTCTGTCTGTCTCTGGATCTCAATGTCTGTTGTGTTCTGTGCAAAGGTGCAAGAGCATGTGAGTTCCCAATCTCGGGTTTCTCTGTTCTCCATCTCCATACCTACAGCACATATCGGCCTCAAGCCTCCCAACCCATCCAACCAATGGCATGGCCAAGATATGAAGCGTTTGGCCCTTCATCTTCCATATGCACAATCACAGGGTGAAAAAATTATTATCTGCATGATTAAACTCTGCTGTATTTATGTATTCTGCTGAGTTGGTGCACAAACAATCGTATATTTACCATCCACCACTCAAACCTGTGATCATGCATGCTATATGGAAGAAGAGACGAAAACGAGACTCGCCAACACTACACACATGCCTCCTCGCTCGGAAAACCAATATTACTTACTCTGCCAGATATTAAGCACTATTACGATACACTCTTGTGTCTTATCAAGTCACCCAACTTCCATCACCGTCTTTATCACAATCGTAAGGAAAACGTAGTGATTGTATTTTGTGAGACGTCTCGTTCCAACTTCTATCTTATTATAGAAAGGTGGACAGGTGCTTTGATTTGCTTGACTCTGCCACCTTACTCCCGTCTTGATTATTTCCCACCACTCCACCACCACTACGACTACCACCACCAACTATTACTACTACGAGAAATATAGCTCCATTGCTCCACAAAACTCATTATTGTTGACAGCCCTACTGTTTACCTCATGTACGGCTCCTCACTTACCTCTAATTTAAGCAGACTGCAGCCTACCCATCCTTGTACAGCTTCCATAATAGCAGGAACTACAGAGAAAACGACTTCTCAAACTGAAATACGTAGGAAAGAGTTAAAGTTGAATTGATCCCCAGAACAGGACCGACTCTCCAGATAGCCACAACACTTCATACATACATAGGGTTGTTATATATAAATAGTTACATTACATTGAATATATATGTACACAGAGAGATATGTATGTATAGTGATATCACGTTTGTTAGGTATGTAGGTGCATAGTACACGTACAGATACAAAACATTACCGACACACTGATTGTACTACTGTTGTAGTTTATATGAAATGTTATTTGCCTATTTTCATTATTCATTCCCAAAACTTGTTACTTACTGAAAGAACGAAGAAGCTCACAATCAGTGCTGATAGTGTACCTAGTAGAAATATTCCTCCAGTGCACCCACCTTTTAACATAACCATGTAGTGAATACACGCACAAATGCTATATGTACATACATAAAATCCATTAAATATCAGAGCAAGCAGCTTTGCTGAAGTGAACTTATATATCCACAGCACAGCATTCCATGCACTCGACTCAGTCACTCAGTCAGAGAACTATGTTGATATTATTATTATTTGTCCACCAATATTATAGTGGATATTACATAGTAGTACATACATTGTACATACATTGTGAGCACACACACACCGAGAGAGAGAGAGAGAGAGAGTCAACTGTCGACCATCGCGACGAAATGTCTCCTTCATCTAAACTCTCAGTCACCCTTCCGTTCCAATGGAACAACACGCAGCGTGAACGACAGCAAAACTCAGCAAACAAAGTTACTCCAGTTTATTTGACTTTCTTTCTATGTGCATTATGTATAGCATTCAGAGGGCAACAGCAGCAGCAGCAGCAGCAGCAGCAGCAGGAGCAGCAAGTCAAAGTTAAACGAGCATAGAATGGTTATTCATGCGTCTAGCCGTTGTGCTCGACTATTGAGTCTACCGTCTGCCTAATCTAGAGGTCCTATCGTCACATTCCTTATGCCATACCTGCACTAACTGAAATTAACTCAACCTCAACTCAACCCCTTCCTTCCTCTTTCTCAACCTCCGTCCACGACCTGTGCACCTCTGCTCATATTTCTCACTATTCCATTCGACCACGCTTCATCACCTTCTCAACAATAACACTTACTATTCAATTTTAGATCCCTAACTTTACCTACTACTCTATTCACTATTTAGTATATGTATCTGCTGCTGTTAGAAGAACGTACGTAACTTTGTACACTAATATTTCAATAGAACATAATAACTCAAACTGACTATGTACATTACAGAAAAGCAGTACATTAGGGATTATTTGTAATGCCATCCGTAACTAAAATCACTTCACTTGTCATTACTTTAATTTCCTCAACTCACCTAGCACAAATTAACAATCCTCATGAATATAAAGAAGCGTCTTAGGTAGTCTCTCTCTCTCTCTCTTTCTCAATGCCGAGTACTGGTAATGTATCCTGCAGATTTTCATGGGGCTTTCTTTGAATCTGTAAGCTTATCACTTACTTATGCATAGAAAGGAGGAATATTTCCAAGTACGAATGAGCGTAGCAGTAGACACATATGGAGCATACACTTTTAGTATGTAAAGAGTGTACCGACGAGCGGAGTACCTGGCACTTGTAAGGTGTAGCCTGTGCTCTGCACCATTTCATGTTCATTGTAATACAGTACGCAGGAAGTGAAGATGATTGCTAAGCCGATACTAACCTTAATGCTATATAAGGAAGCGTCCTGATGGAAATCCCTTTTGTCTAAAGACATACCTGGTTGTATATCAATCAAAACGAGTTCAGTTCAGTAAAATACATATTAAATCGAAAATTCAATGTAGTTTGGCGGAGAAAAATGCGCTGACGAGCCTCGGATTTGTTCTGCGAATGAGTATGGGAGCACGCAACACAGGCCAAAGGGATCAAGGTGCTTAACCGCGACCCCCGTGCGACATCAATTAAAAAATTGCACATAACCAATCTACAAGAAACATACAACATCTGTATATATAGTATAAGTAGTAGGTAGGTATGTAAGTAAGGATGGTATATGTAAGTAGACAGTGTAGATATGTACGTAGTAGGTATGTATTCTTATATATCAGTTACCGTCCTGCCTTCGTAGCTGTCAAACAGAGACAACGCTACAAAAGTGGGGCCTCGAGCTAAAATTCTAGAGAGCTCCTGCAATATCGAAACTCTATTTGCATGCTATTTAAGTAGAAAAAAATTAAGCATCCACCTTATAAAGGCTGTAATCGAAAATATTGTTCACAGTAGCCGTAGATGAAACGAGCGTTAAACAAAATGTTCCAACTCACAATAACTGAGAGTGGTCCGATAATAATGCGGTGCGGCGAAACGGAATCGTGGGTCCTGACAAGGCCGCTCCACTAGTTTTCGTTATTCTAAAAAGCTCTTATTGCTGAGGTTGATTGTGGAACGAATTCGAGGCCTAGCTCTATGTGTTCTGTACAAAAGACATTGTATGGGTGAACAAAACAGGTGGTGGACTTGCACAAAACAGCATAAATAATAACTTATGAGAATGCATACACTTCATGGACTATCAGTTGAACGAAATCATAATTTTGCTTGCACACAAAACGTTGCATACTAACAAACATCAGTTCCATTGCTCTTAAGGACGTCAAAACTAACAACTTATTTACACAGCCTCCACACAATCTCCACACAATGAACTTTAAAAATTTCTAAACAATAGCTTCAACCACAATAAGTCAATCATATAAGGCGCGCACTGGCTAACAAACTACAACTGACATGCACTTTCAACAAATACATAAACGCAGTCTGCTACACCATATAAAAACATTGCAATCAGATCCGAATGAACCAGAAAAGTGAATTGAGTAATGGAGGGGCATGTCTTATTGTTAGTTAATATCATTTCGCTCAAGCACAAAAAATTATCTAGGTGATCGAAACAGATCGCACTTGGTATCCGGAAAACTGGTTATTTAAATGCTGTCCTACGCAAATATTTTCTTTTTCCCAACTCGAAATTGGCTGTATTCACGCCTTGCTCAAAGTTTACGTTTTCAAACGTGTTTAAAAAAATTCAAATATTGACTACCATTCTATTTAATTGGTAAATTCCTAAAAGGTATTTAAAATACAAACTGTTTAGAAATTTTAAAAATTATGCTTGATCATAAAGATCAATTTTGAATTATTTTTCCACAGAAATTCCACTGTATGTATCCTGCTTAATTTTTGAAATGTGTGGAATTTGTAGATTTGGAAAATGAAAACTAGAGGATTAATAAGATGCCCAAGTTTTCGATATTCTTTTTTAAGGCTGGAAGTTGAAGCACAATTAAACCCCGAGCTTGTAGGCATCGGGTTGTAGGCTCGGACCCACGTTGAGCCAGGCCGACAAATCTTTGCAAACTGGTTCATGCATAAATGGAACTTAAAACAAAGACTTATGTGGCATGATAAACGTTTATGTGTTTGCATAGGTGCTTCCGTTCATAGTAAAAGAGATGCATTTTGTTTACCTTGTCTCAAATACAAACACTTGTTGCAATAATACGACCGAAGGAGTAATACATCAGCACATGGAAACATTCGTAATCTTGCATGCATTCCCTCCAACTACAACACATACAGTATAATCATAAATGGGCACATGAAACTGGACAATAGATACGAGCACACGGTGCGTTTAACTACAGTAATAATATTGAGTGTGTTGGTGGTACCTTTGTAGGAAAATGAGTTACATACACTTAAATCGGCTTTATGTCGATATCTCTAGCTATATTCGAAGCATACAACAGTTGAAAACGTAACTGTACATTTGTGACTGCATATCCACCCATTCAGAAAATACAGAAGAAAATCTTGAAAGATGGACTTGTCAAATTTTATGGAGAGAGGTTTTTCGGGTTCTTGTTACAGAAGTGTCGGTTCCATGCAAAACTAACAACTTCGACGTCGCTACCCTAATTTTTGACTACAAGTGTTTCTGTAATTGCGACTTGAGATACAATGTATAATATAAATTGACCCTATGTATATAACTCATATATTTACTAACCTATGTGTATTACTATACTGTCGAATGGAATACCTATTAATATTGGATAGATGGAAAACGGAATGAGTTATAGTAAATACATATTTACACAGGTAGTATTGGAAGACCAGACTTTTACAGAACTGGCTGGCTGGCTATATAAAGACTGTGGTCTTGGGTCACTTTTCTTACGCTTTGACTGTAAAGCAGTCGTATTTTCCAATTCCAGGTACGTGTTTGTTTAAATGTATGTACATCATGTATGAGCGAGTATGTAGCCATTTCCCTTCTGACCAGAATTACCGACAAAAGGCTAATCAGAGCCACACAAAATGTTAATGCCTCCAAATAGGCACGCAGCTCACAAATGATGATTCGAACTCGTATCAATTACATGATGGCACTTACAGATAAATGCTTATATGCATTCCTAACAGCAGACACTCCAAATATCATAAATTGTCTCGAAATGACTAAGCATTTTGTAAATGCATACTTTGTTGCAAACATTTATTACATTATGTACTTACATAGAGCTTTACCAGGTAGAAATATTTCGCATTATTTAATTTCAATGTTACATGTAAATAAAAATGCTGTGTACTTGTCAAATTTAATAAGATTGTCCGTTTCTCCAACAATACTAGGAATTTCTCCTTTTATGGTTTCAATATGAAATTTATTATTAATGTTGCATACAAGCCTTGAAATGATTTAGTTTTACACTTTGCCATTTTCGCTTGGTTTCCAATTCAATTAGAATCAAGTGGCAGTCATTGACAGTTAGTTGGCAGAAGAAATTTGGTCGTTTGGGTAAAAGTAGGTTTGGTGGAAATTGAAATTTTTCAGTCATAAAAATATAATATATGTGAAAAATGGCTGGCAAAGAATCAATGCGAAGTAGGGTTAAATTAAAAGAATTAAATTACAATCATTAGTGGTGAAGATGGCAAAGGAATGCAGCAGCAGGGGTAGGTACGTGGTGGTAGGTATAGGTAGGCAGGGACGTAGGAAAACTTCTTTCGTTATTTTATATTATTCCTACTAGGTTGATGTATGCTGCATGGCTGCATGTAGCAGTCTAAGTAGTACACTATATATATACACACAGATTACAGATACAGGAGAACATACCTCGAACATTGCACACAATTCACACGCACAATTGTATACCGACGAGACGAGACCAGACGACCAAGGACCAGCACAGAGCCCAGATACAAGATGCAGGTAATGGGGATGGATGGAGAGAGAGAGCCCTTGCCAAAATACTACATATATATCATTTTCAAATGCAATATCTAAATGCCCCAAAGTCTTTAAAGCCGACCATTTAAAGCCATATTTGGAAAGCGTATGAGTAGTTTACAATTTACCTGAAGGACTACGAAATGAATTTTGTTTTATCGTGTACCTACACGAATGAACGCACTTGCACCACTACCACCACTACCACCACTACCATCACACTAGCATAGGGCTTCTCTCTCATACTGTTATACATCCAACAATAAGTATACTAACAAGTAAAGTATACCAAGTACTAACATAAACTAACTCAAGGATTTTCTGTCTACATCCAGCCAGATAGCAATGGAACGATGGAATGCTGCAACTATAAAACGGATTTCATTTCTGCCTCATCTTTACTGCGCCAGGACACGACACCCCAACTATTACTCTACACAGAATGAAAACAGTAAATAAAATTTTCTTCTCAGCATTCATAACAGATAAAGTGTACATGCATTTGCTTATAGCTACCTATCCACTGATTGCGAGGTTCGAGCTACTACAATAATAATATAATAATAAGATGCACCAGCGTCTACTACTCTAGTAAATAGTACGGCTTCTACAGTCAACAGTAGGACCACAACTTTACTAATAAAATGCCAACTACATGGAACACTATAATTTTAATATTCTTGCATGCGATTTTCGAGTTCATTGCAGATGAAGATGAAACCTATCAAATTATCCTAATAATATTTTTCAATCATTCGAAACATGACGCTCAGCAAAACTTCACAGCGAATGTGTAGCGATGTTTGTTCACTGTATGTACAAATCTTCTATGGGGAAAAAATGCCTGGTTAACTCTTTTCAGGTCTTTTACACACTGCATAACATAATGAGCCATTTGCATCATAGAATAATGTTTTTCGCAGTCCTTAGAAGGCTTAGCGTCGACTGATGTCTTTAAACGCTTTTTTAAACCTAAGCAATCAAACCTGTATAAATCCAGTTAATTCGCTGTGATGTTTCCAACTCATTTGTATAAACTGATTTGCAAGTATTTGAAGTTGCCAACTCCACGGCCGTCTCTTAGTAGCTGTAAGTGGAAGTTTAATGATCTGATGTGAGGAATACATGCATGACGAACAAGAAAAATATAGATTGTGACAAACTTGTACAGGGTCGCCACTTGGTTTCCTCCACCCCTCCACAGTTATCATTCTGATTTCTCTAATCTCTATGTAGAAAAACTAAACGTACAACCTTATGCATACTTAATAATATGATTTATACAAACTGTAAACTGTTGTTGATGTTTAGTAAGATAAAGAAAAATCAAAGTGAACGGCTGCTTTCTGGTGTAAAGAAATCGACAGAGACAATACCATGTATCCTGGCTAAGGTGTGCATATTTTTTAAATTATTCGAAACGAAAACAAACTGATTTGATTTAATGTATACAAATAGTGCGTACGCGTAAAGCATTCTAAATCTGATTTGATTGAAGAACTTTGGCAAAGTTAAGGCAAAACTTTGTCAAGGCCAATATGTCATCAACTTTCAGTCAGAAAAATCATGTCATCAACATTGGGAATCAACATCAAATAGTTGTCAGCTCTAACAAAATACTACCAGATCAGTAGGCCTTCGCCTGTGGTCAGTTTATATGTAGCTCCATAAATTAATTTAGTAAACACATGATGGATTTTTGTCATGTCCATTAAATGATTAAAGATTAAAGTGCTCGTACGCATACAATAAGCTCGAGAGATTCTCCATTAAATTCTTTAATTGCTAATGTATTTGGTTTTTATACAAATATGATTACACCGCTTTGCTTTGCACGAAGGGGTGCTCCAGATATACGTGTTATTAGATACACGTATTAACAACCTTCAGTATAAAAAATCAAAGAAATTCCAGTTATACAAATGTAGTAATGAGACTGAGGAAATGTGCAACAGCGAGACTAATTTTATGCAGCGAAAATAAATTCTGAACACATGGAAATGCGTTTTTCCATGTACAATAATTAACAACATCAACAAGGGCTAAGAAGTGAGACACACTCACAAATTGTGAAAAAAGCTACATCTGAGGTTTATGAACATTGACGAGAAATCAGAAACTAGATAAAATTGAAGCAAGTTGTAGAGCAAGACCTGCATTCATCTCTGGTTAGGGGCAAGGGTGGTTGCTGATGTACAAACAAGAAATCTTTTGCATCATTTTTGAGACACATTAGACCTCCCGAGATGACCTGCAGGGGGTCATCTAGTTTACCACACCCCCTTCCGTATTCTCTTTCGTCTGTCTCAACTTTGTCTGTTTTGTTTCATATTCAGTCTCACAGAAGAACTTTTCTGGTCTTAGCACACATACACACAGGCATTTGCATAACAAGTCTCATATCGGGGAACCGACGATTTGCTCATCGATTATGCAGTGTGAATACGCCTCGATAGCCATGCACGGTCGGAAAAGCCACTGGACCTACGCCCAAGCACAATGGCTTCATTATCTCCTCTTACTCGATCCAATCCCGTCAAGTACATACTCGTACAGCCAAACTAACACACACCGTGTATATGTACATACATACAACAGGCTAAAATACTTTAACACTTGCTTTATTTCCTGCATCAATCTCACCATCATCATCCTAATCATCCTCACAGCATCCTTGGCCCGTCTTTAGCAGTTGCACTTTAAAGTATTATTTGGAACACAACTGCGAGTCATTTGGCCGCAATCGAGCAGCGACCGAGTCAGACACTCGAGTTACACAACGAACAATGTCTGAACATCTTTTACTGCATTTTCTGAATGGCCAGCTGTACACTCTTAATTCAAATAGATTCCCCTATCCCATTTACCACACAATAGTTGAACCTCCCTTAAACAACCACTGTTCTTAATTCATTGAATAATAAAGGTGATCAGCCTTTCATGTAATTATGACCACGAATTAAAAGTGTGAAACTATATAAAGTTATGTAAATATCCTCCCCCACGAAACGACGCGAATTCATTTTAGGTATAAAAACAATCAGCTCAATCCTTTCAAGTAAATTAAAATTTGGAATCGATTTTTCCAATCATAATTATAATTATCATGCATGATAGAAAAGATAAAATTTCTATCCATTACCCTTCAGCCTATAAAGCTTCAGATTTCCAAAAACTATGTTCACGAGATTTCGAATCGACTTCTGAAGATTTGTTCGAATCCAATTCAACATCACATAACAGAAGACTAAGAGATATTCAGATACCTGGTCAAATAATACAGGCACATCTGCTGACTTAATCATTATGAACAATACATCATAGTGGAAACATTATATAGCTGGTCAAGCAAGCAACAGGCATTAGTAACTTCATGACGTTAATTTGAGAAGTTGAGACACGCTTTGCAGGTCTTCACTGTAAGATAACGTAGGTGTTGTTACACTATTAGCCATGCAGGTGCTTATACATACGTAACACGTGAACCATTTTCGAAACCTTTACTTAGTACCATTTCAAGTCACTGATTTGCATATAGGTAAATGTAAACATTACTTGAAGAGCGGCTTATTAGTATTTACTGTTCTCGCATTAATGTCGTGCGGCTCCCTGTGAAAATAAAGCAGCAGCTTCCATGGACGGCACTGTAAAGAATTCAATCATTATAACCTAATTGCTATATTACAGAATATTATTGAACTGCTTTTGTTTGTTGTTATAACGCCGGCCTAGTACATATTATAATGCAAAATAAAATAGTACCTAATTGTTAGTTAAAATTACGGACTGGAACTCATTTACATATTGCAAAATGTACGTGGGAGATAATTGGATGATTTTGTAGCATATTTAAATTTTATTCAATTTTTAGCTTATTTAGAGACAGAAAAGTGCTCTTAACTCCACTAGTAAATCTGATGCATAGACACAATGCCCAGTCAGAAATCTGACGACGGATGAATAATTCGAAAAGGATTGTGAAAATAATACAAGTCTATTTGACTGGGGTAACTATTGAAGCTGGAAGTCAGCAATAGATTAAATTTGTTCAGTTGCTACCTTTAAGCCGGCGGAGTATGTTCTACCGAGAAGGCAGGATTGAACAGAAGAGCTGCATTTAAAAAAATTAACCCTAGTAAGTACGCATTGCATTCCTCAACCATAGAGTAGCCACGACGAGTAAAAAATGACTAAGTTTCTTATGACCAAAATTC